>JASAMX010022315.1:0-11395 GCA_030248175.1 Microlaimidae sp. YZB2_3
AGGAAAAACTTATTCAAAAAAATAAAAAAAGGTGGCCGAAATTAAGGTACCCTATATTAAAAGTTTTACCCGTTTATTTTAAATTTTCCTCTGTTCAGTATATATCACCGAATTTCTAAATCTTGTAAATATTCGTGCGAATTTTTTTTATAATGTTTACTAAATCTATCTATAATGTTTAGCTTATGATATCTTTAAAATAATTTTCAAATATTTTTATATTTAATTTAAACAATTTAAAAATCTTTTAAAGTTTAAAAATTTAAAGTTTGGCTATACATATAGTATTTCAGTGAATTAGTGGAGCCAGGATTTCTTGTGATATGTCTGTGCTCTCCTTTTCTTTTTGTACTCCCGCCTATATAAAACCGAACCTTTACTGTACTCCTCGTCCATAAGCCGAAGCTTTCTCTTTTACACTCCGCCAATATAAGGCAGACCTATAAAGGGATGAGACCCAACAGACCCATTTGGCAAAGTTGGTCCCATAGTCTATTTACGACAACAATATAATGATGATAAAAATTAAGTTTTATAAAATCTTAAGACATAGGATTAAAACAATAATTTAAGATAAAAAAAAACCTTTAAACAGTGCGAGTTGTTTAATTATTAATGTTTAACGTAGTTTATGAATACAAATATCATTTGTTTGAGCGACTTTATTCTTAAATGCACGGTTTTCCATACTTTGTGTTTAGACGGGTTTTACCTGTCCTCAGTTTTACATGTCCTCGGTTTTACCTGTTACACAACCATTTAGAAATCCTGGTGAGATCTTCACCGGTGGCATTGCCACCACGAGGTGGCATTGCCACCTCAGTGTGAACACGTCCTATGTTTAACGTTGGACACAATAGCGGTGGCAATGCCACCTTGCGATGGCATTGCCACCGGTGGCATTGCCACCTCAGTGTGAACCGGGCTTAAGGAGCTTCGGAGGTACACATCTTAACTCTTTGGGATTCTTTCGGCTGCAAATGCGCAGAACGCACTCCGCGTCACCGCTGCTCAGTGCTAAACTCCGCCCCGCTCACCGTCGAGACGTGGAGTTTAGTTCAACACACTGCAGCACTGACGCGAAATATCATCTGCGGATTTGCAGCGCTTTTTAAATGAAAAATCCCAAAGGCTTAAATGAGCGATTTAAATCTTATTTAAGCTTGAAATGTGTGTGTCTAATTATTTTATCGGCAATTTTGGGTGAGCGGTCTACGCTTAAGTTAGCTTTATGGCAAAAAAGCAAACATACAGAGTAAAATGGTAATGTGTTTTTGTTCCCTTGTGATTTGAAGAGACTCCTGGAGCTCCGGATAAACCTTTGGAGCTCCGGAGCTCCGTTCAATTTTTGTACTAATTTCATGAAAAAATAAAAAGTAATGCCACAGATTATTTTTATTTTGCAAACTTGTAACCTTTGGTAAGCCTACAAGAATAAGTTTTAAAAAAATTGTTTCCCTTGTTTTATGATCTTTTTATAATTTTTATAATTAAACACAAGATAAACTGTTTTTGACGCATAGTGTTCAATACGCGCGATAAACAGAAGAATGCTTGAAATAAGGGGTTCCTTAAATATTTAGAGGCCCCTTAGATAAGGTGTCTGATAAATTGTTTTGAGCAGCCAAAGATAAAACCCCCTTATCTAAGGTTTGAGGGGCCAGTTAAACTAAGGACCCCGTTAAAATAAGGACGCCGTTGAACAACCGGCCCCGATAAATTTAAATTATTTCTGGGTTCCCTTTAATAAAAATATCGATATACTAAGATTTTTATTGCTAAAATAGCATAATAAAATTTTGTTCTGCTTTACTTTATATTTCATATAATTACCTATTGATTACAAAACAATGAGACTTTACGTCAGTTAAAACCGTTTAACAAGTAGGAATTAATTATGTTTGGCAAATTAAATGTTAATTAGAATTCACGTTTCTCACATATAAACAATTTTCATACAGTGTCGTTAAATTTTATAAACACAGGTCCCAGCTGAGCGGACGTTCAGTATGACGACACGAATAGTATGTTTAGTTTTTTCTTGAGCTTTTTAAAACCAATCATTTAAAGTAAACTGAACTTTGCGAACGCACTTTCGCGGGAACTCTATCTAACTTACGTGGGATTCAAGGGTTATATAATAAAATAAATAAAAGATAAATAAATTTGATTTACTTTGCAACACCGTTGTAAATGCTTAAATATTTATGTTACTGTATCTTTTGTAATGTTTATCACTCCCTTTTGAGCAAAACTGAGCTTCTATAATGATATCAATGACTATAATTGTTGTTTATGCAAGAAATCTATAATAATCTTGCTAAAACTAACTATTTAGTATTCTTAAAATTTTATTTTTCAAATGATATGTTTTTTCAGTGTTTCAATAACAATACTTTCGTTTGTAAATTAAGTAAAAGCTGGTTCATACTTATGACAAAACGTCCTTTGGACAAAGTCCAAAGGACAAAACTCCTTTGGACTTTGTCCAAAGGACAAATACAGCGTAAAAACGTCCTTTGGACTTTGTCCTTTGGACAATTATTTATATAAAAATACTTTAGTTATAACAGAACGTATACTTTCATATCATAAAACATGACAAAAAGTCCAAAAACCGCGTTTAAAGTCAGTTTTTATCAGCTTTTTAATCCGATTCTCTCGATGTCCATGAAAAAAAAGTCCATACTTAATCTTTGGTTAATCCTTGGTTAATCTCGCTTTATGAGTGCGGTTACCGAAGCCATTCCCATTTCCCCAGAAGACGTTCCTATTTCCCCAGAAGTCATTCCCATTTCCCCAATAAGCAGTCGCAATTCCCCAGTAAGAAAACCCCTAGAAAAGGTCTCGATTCCCCAGATAAATTTAGCGGTAGCAGAAGGTTCCAGGAAATTTCGTCTTTTACATTACGTTTTTCAACATCTCGTCTTCTACAACTCGTCTTCGAAAAGCTTGCTTTTAAACATCTTGTTTTTGGAAAACTCGTCTTTTGGATGCGATTTTGTAAACATACTTTTCAAAAGACAAGTTTCTCGTATTTTTCGACTTAAGTTGAACAATGGATTGAAAACTTTTTTTCTAAGCCTAAGCAAAACCTAAAAATCAAGCTAAATATTACCATGATAAACTTTTATATTTAATGATTTGTTTCAAAAAACCGCGAGCCTAAGCCTAAGCGAAACCTAATAATTAAGCAAAACTTTGTATTTAATAGTGTTCTTTTTCAATTAAAAAGTGAAAACTTTTTTCTTGTGTTAAATGTTTTATTAATTGTATTAAGCACAATTTTATGATAATTATGCTTGTTTTATTCCTTATGCTTTATTTTAGTATTGCAAAGCCCCTGAAATATTGGAATAAAATTTAGGAAGAACTTGAAAAAAATACTTATAAGCAATAAAAGGCTAACGGTAATTCCCATGGACCATGGACCAACATGGACCCAACATGGACCCGCCCATGAGGGGTGAAAGACTCATTTTAAAAATACAAAACAATATAAAGTTGTTAGTTTTAACTTTTAAACGGCTTAGGCTTAGCCTTAGGATAACACTAAGCCTAAGCCTAAGCCTAAGCCTGAGGTGCACTAACAACTTTACATTGTTTTGTAAGGTTAAAGTGAGTCTTTCACCCCTCATGGGCGGGCCCATGTTGGGTCCAAGTTGGTCCATGGTCCATGGGAATTACCGTTAGCCCAATAAAAACCAGCTAGTATAACAATAAAACAGAAGTTATATCAAAAATAATGATAAAAAAATAAAAGTGTTAAAGAAAAACAATGATTCTGAATATGCAACGCAAACTTTCTAAGATGTGTTTCTGGGGAATCGAGACCGCTTTCTGGGGAATCGAGACCGCGTTCTGGGGAATCAAACCGCTTTCTGGGGAATCGAGACCGCGTTCTGGGGAATAGAGACCTCATTCTGGGGAATTGAGACAACGTTCTGGGGAATTGGGAAATCGTTATGGGGAATTAGGACTAAAAATTTTCTGGGGAAATAGGACTAATGGGGAATTGCGACTGACCCAATCAAGATAAAAATTTTGCTTGATTTTTGACTTTTGCTTAGGCTTAGGTAAAAAAGGTTTTTAATACATTGTTTTAGACAAAAATACGAGAAATTTGTCTTTTGATAAGTGTGTTTAGAAAATCGCATTCAAAAGAAGTTTTCCAAAGACGAGATGTTTAAAAGACGAGTTTTCTGAAGACGAGTTGTAGAAGACAAGATGTTGAAAGACGTATTGTAAAAGAAAAAACTTTCGGGAACCTTAAAAAAGTTTTTTTTTAACAACAGCATAAAATGCACCTTTTATAGCTTTTCTTTCATTATAAAAAAGGTCGTTTTTGGGTTCCGAGCAATCTCCCAACAAAAAGGGTGATTCTCATAACTATGGAATCTCCCCACAGTTTGTGGAAAGTCCCTACAGACTCAAAAAATACATTTGCAACAAACACCGCCTAAGCCTGAACCTAAGCCTAAGCCTAAGCCTGAACCTAAATCTAAGCCTGAACCTGAACCTAAGCCTAAGAAATATTTGAACTGTTGGGAGATTCATTGATTGGTTGGGACTTTCCTACGTTGGGTGGGACTTTCCTCAGTTAGGACGATTCTAGGAAATTTGAACGCCAGCACTGGATCGCCGAGCATTAGATCGCCAGCATCAGAACGCCGCGCACTTGAACGCCGAGCTTTACACCGCTGAGCATTAGACCGCCCCAGTAGGCGTTGCTTTTAAAAAAACGTTAAAACTCCCCGCCAAAGTGGTATAAACTTTCCTCAAAGAATAGAAAAACTCAATAGAATATAAAAATGTTGTTTACATAATATTTAAACAAAGCAATATTGTTTTAACAATAAACGATAAGTCAAAAACTTATATTTTTTCTTGAAATTAATAAAAACTTAGTAAACGGTTAGTTTTTTAATAATTTAAACCTGTTTTTCCTGAGCCTAAGCGAAACCTAAACATCAAACTAAATTTTTATAATAAATTTATATTTAATGGGTTTTTTTTTTCAGATAACTATTTTTTCCTAAGCCTAAGCAAAACCTAAAAATTAACAAAAATTTTATACTTAATAGTTTGTTTTGCAAAGACAAAAAAAACTAAAACTGGGGATTACTGTCGTACTCGTAGTGCTGTGTTGATATAAATCTCTGGGCATTCTTCAAGTATAACGGCAAACTGGAAAGTACACCGACACCGACCAAATTCTACCTTAATTTTATTTGAATTTTTAGGTTTTGCTTAGGCTTAGAAAGGCAAACTGGAAAGTACACCGACACCGTGCACCGACACCGACCACCTTTGCTGCAAATTATTATTTCTAAGCCTAAGCAAAACCTAAAAATTCAAATAAAATTGCGGTAAAATTTGGTCGGTGTCGGTGGACGGTATCGGTGTACTTGAGTTTTTTTGATAATGTCCTCTGGTTGGATTAGGGTTAAGAACAAATTAATTCTTAGGGTTTAAATTTACAAGTTGATTTAAGATTTTAAATGTTTCAAACATATCCATCTTTTCTCTTCTTTTCTCTAAAGTTTGTGTATTTAATCTGTTTATATATCCAGTATCTTTTAATTTGCAAACCTTAAAAACTTGTTTAGTAAAATAACGTTGGACTTTTTCTAAAATGTATTTATCCTTAGCCATATATGGATTCCAAACAACACTTGCGTACTGAACAGTAGGACGCACAAAACTTTTATAAGCAATTAGATAGTTTTTAATGGATTGGAATTTGAAACATCTAAAAATTAAGTTAACTGTTTTTAAAGCTTTACTTGCTATTTTTTACTATGTATTGAAAACTTTAAGTTACTAGGGATGAACACACCTAAGTCTTTTACCATATTAGTTTTAGGTAGCTTCTTATTATTTAAGTAATAATCCGTTTTGTGTACATGTTTACAAATATTTAAATGTAGTACTTCACATTTATTATTTTCAGATAAGTTGAGCTGCCAATCTTGGGCCCATTGGGCAATTCTATTTAGATCATCTTGTAATTTGATTTGATTATCATTTGAGTCTGAAAAACTAGTATAAACTTTTGCATCATCTGTAAAAAGTCTAATTTCTGAATTTTGGACACAATTGACAATATCATTTATATAAACAAGAAAAAGAAATGGTCCCAAAACTGAACCCTGTGGTACTGAACTTGTAACTGGGTATGAAGGCGAAAAAGTATTGTTTATTACTATTTTCATTTCTCTATTAGTTAAAAAAGCTTCTATCCATTTTAGAAGCTTACCAGAAATTCTATATTGATTTAATTTAAACAAAAGCTTTTGATGCGATATAGTATCAAAAGCTTTAGCAAAATCCAAGTAAACTACATCAACTGATTTTTTACCTTGAAAAGCTAAAGTCCAATCATTGTAAACATCAAGAAGTTGTGTAACTGTTGAGCTTTTATCTTTAAAACCATGCTGAAGCTTTAGGTTTTGCTTAGTCTTAGAAAAAAGTTTTCAATCCATGGTTCAACTTAAGTCGAAAAATACGAGAAACTTGTCTTTTGAAAAGTATGTTTACAAAATCGCATCCAAAAGACGAGTTTTCCAAAAACAAGATGTTTAAAAGCAAGCTTTTCGAAGACGAGTTGTAGAAGACGAGATGTTGAAAAACGTAATTTAAAAGACGAAATTTCCTGGAACCTTCTGCTACTGCTAGATTTATCTGGGGAATCGAGACCTTTTCTAGGGGTTTTCTTACTGGGGAATTGCGACTGCTTATTGGGGAAATGGGAATGACTTCTGGGGAAATAGGTACGTCTTCTGGGGAAATGGGAATGGCTTCGGTAACCGCACTCATAAAGCGAGATTAACCAAGGATTAACCAAAGATTAAGTATGGACTTTTTTTTATGGACATCGAGAGAATCGGATTAAAAAGCTGATAAAAACTGACTTTAAACGCGGTTTTTGGACTTTTGTCATGTTTTATGATATGAAAAGTATACATTCTGTTATAACTAAAGTATTTTTATATAAATAATTGTCAAATTTTAAGAATATTTGAAAAAAAATTAAATACATGATATTGTTAAATTTTAATTTCGAAATAAAAAAAAATTAAAAAAGACGAATTTTATTTCGATTTTGCATTGCTTCACATTACTAATTTAAATTGATAAAAATTTAATTCCTTTTTATGTTTGATTATCTTATAAATTTATTGTACATTATTAATCATTATTTAAAGGAATTAAGTTTTTTATCAATTTATATTATATTATGTGAGCCAATGCAAAAGCCAATCAACAATCGTTGGTTAATCCTTGATTAATCGCGTTTTATGAGTGCGGCTACTGGGGAAATGGGAATGGCTTCTGGGAAATAGGAATGTCTGGGGAATCGAGACTTTTATGGGAAATCGAGCTATTAATGGCTTCTGGGAAATAGGAATGTCTGGGGAATCGAGACTTTTATGGGAAATCGAGACTATTTTTCTGGGGAAATGCGACATAGCCGTTTTTTGGTTTTAAAAACTTTATTTTTTTAATAGTAGTTTAATCAGTTTTAAATGCCCAAAAATGAAATAGACAGGTCAGAAATAACCTAGAAACATGTTTTCTATCTATGTTTGACGGATGGAATTCTCAAACAGATTTTTGGTACACCAAACGTTTAGTACTTGCACCCTGGTTGTCTTTTTTTTTCTTTCTTGGGTTAATTTTTGAGAAGCGTTTGCACCGCGTGAAAGACACAAATATAATATAAAAAACGTAGTTTTATCAATAATATTAACACAAAACGACATAATGGTCCAATTTTGTTTGGTAAATATTTATTTTATTATTGTTTCTTTTTTGGTTAAATTAAAAAATATATATAATTCAGTTCGTTGTTTGAGTTGGCGCACGGTTAAGTCTCAGTTAACCAACTCTTTCTTAAGGCTGGTTCATACTTTTGACAAAACGTCCTTTGGGCAAAGTCCAAAGAACAATCTTACAAAAGCCAAAACGTTTTTTGGACAAGCCAAAACGTCCTTTGGACTTTTTCCTTAGGACGAAATATGAATGCTACTTAGAAATTGTCCTTTGGACAATGTCCAAAGGACAAAAAGTATGAACACGTTGTCCTTTGGATTTTGTCCTTTGGACTTTGTCCTTTGGACAAAGTCCAAAGGACGTTTTTACGCTGTATTTGTTCTTTGGACAAAGTCCAAAGGACTTTTGTCCTTTGGACTTTGTCCAAAGGACGTTTTGTCATAAGTATGAACCAGCTTTTACTTAATTTACAAACGAAAGTATTTTTATTGAAACACTGAAAAAACATACCATTTGAAAAATAAAATTTTAAGAATACTAAATAGATAGTTAGTTTTAGCAAGATTATTATAGATTTCTTGCATAAACAACAATTATAGTCATTGATATCATTATAGAAGCTCAGTTTTGCTCAAAAGGGAGTGATAAACATTACAAAAGATACAGTAACATAAATATTTAAGCATTTACAACGGTGTTGCAAAGTAAATCAAATTTATTTATCTTTTAGCAATACGTAGTTATATGTCATGTTCTTCGTTCAGTTACTATTGTCTATATAGGGTTATTCAAAAATTTTAAGAAATATTACTGCTTAATTCAATAGACCAGCTCTCCCCCCCCCATAGGTGGGCAGGCTCCCGGATTTTGGGGGGTATACCCGACCCCCGAAATAGGGGGGTGTCCCAAAAAAATTTTTTGTATACTCCAAATACCTCATTTTTAGCGTTTTTAGTACTGGGACACCCCAAATTTTAGGCGGGAGGTGTCCAGGGTACCCCCAAAGTTTAGGGATGGGAGGTGTCGGCTATAATCGGCATTTTGGGGGGTATAACCCCCCTGCCTACCTATGCCCCCTCCCCAAAAAAATCGAACGAAGCTGCCCACACCCCCTCCCCTTTAAAATTTGGGGTGTTTCAGCACTAAAACGTCAAGTAATTTCGCGGTTGGCGAGGAAGGGGAGAACGGAGGTAAAATATTAATAAAAAATAGCTTTCATCTTGTAATATTTAAAGTTTTATTTATAAACGCAGTAATTTACGGCTAGAAACAACATGTTTTTTGTCTTGTAATTGTCGTTTGCTTGCTTAGTATTATTAAGTAATTTAAGTTGTTACAGTTGTTGTTCTAAGTTGTAAAAATATTTTAAGATTTTCTTAAAAGCAGATGGTATTTTTAATCTTAATTGATGTGTTTTATAATCATAATTGTGTTATTGTTTATTTTGAAATTAATTGTTTGATAAAAAATTGGCTCTATTGATATTATGTCGGAAGGGAACCAAATTAAAAATTAGATTTTGTGTTTTAGTTACCTTACTTTGGGTTTTAAGCAAAAAAATCATCCAATAAACCTCCAATCAAATCCAAAAAATAATATATCAATATTAAGTAATTAAAATTTCAGTAGGTATATATTAAAAAAATCCATAAATTTTTAATGAAGAATTACGACGGAAATCCAAAAATGTACAGAAAGGTCTTGAGGAGGATTTTGTAAGATGTTAGATAAGAAAAGAACGAAAAAATAGGACATTAAAAATATCCGAAAATATCATCCGAAAAAAATTTTTGAACAAAAAATATTAAAGGGTAATTATAATATAAAAATTAAATACAGCATGGAGTAAACTGAATAATAATTCGTGAATCCTTTAATCAAACTTATAAGTCTCTCCCGATCTTAATAATTTTTTCGTTCGAAATTAAGAAAAACACGCTTATTTTTAAATTAAAAAATTATTTTTGAGCGCTACAATAAAGTAGTAAATTTCAAAAATAATGTACGTTTATTTCTAGATTTTTTAATTATGATTAAGTTTATTCATTGGGGATTTGTTTTATGGTATAATATAATTACCATATTATTATGTTTTTCAATAATTGTATGTTGTAAAAAAATTAAAGTATTTTTTGCCGTCTGCTTTTATCCCGCCTGCTTTTACGTGCAAAATCGTGTTTGAGATCTTTCTGTACACTGTAATTCTCGTCGTTTTTCTTCATATAAGAAAATATTAAACTTAAAAATATTAATCATTGATTTCTAACTGTCGTAATAATTTCTAAGTGGGCAACTAAGCATTTCTGCTACAAACCACTTTCTGCTGACTTGTGCAATGCCATTGATCCTTTAACGGTAGAAATTTTGAATATTGATGAGTAAGAAAGGTAACCCCCCCCCCCTCTCTCTCTCTCTCTTTCTTATGTATTAGCTCTGGAGTATGAAAGAGAGTGCATAACCCCAGAGTTTTAAGCCATAAAAACCTTAAAAATATTATAGGAAAAATTTTGACAAAAAAAATTAGCAATGATCGAATCAAGTTTTAACCCAGATTTCATTACCCACTCCAGGGAAACTATTAAAAATTTGATTCGTAGCTACCGTCACCGTGTACAAGTCATATCAACTCCTATCAATTGGAAAGAAGTATGTTTTTGCACAGACTACAATTTTAAAAATGCATTTTTTTGAAATAGCCTCTGGTAGTGGTTCTAGCTTGGTTGGTGTTACTTTTTTGTCATGTCTACAATTTTAAAAATGCATTATTTTGAAACAGCCTCTGGTAGTGGTTCTAGCTTGGTCGGTGTTACTTTTTTGTAATGTCTATTTTATTTAGGTTTTGATCAATTATTTAAGTGTCTGTAAATTATTGTTTTACCTTAATATCTCGGTATTGAAAGCCAGTGCACCACATGTTTTGAAAGTAAAAAATATAGAAAAAACCTTGGAATACATTGCAGTGTTTTTACCGCATTTCCGAATTGAAAAAAATAGAAAAATATTGTTATCAAAAAGTTACAAAAGAGCATTTATAACTTAATTCAATTTAGTTAAAAAGGTTAAATTCGTATTACGAACTGTTTAGTGTACTAAAAGTAAAGCGTAACAGTTGAGTGGAAAAGGTAAATAATAGGTCAGTGTTTCGGGGCTTGAAAAAAGACATTTTTGCTGTGGAACTCCGAAAACGATTGTTTTATATATAATATATATATGGACCTACCTAGCATTACAGGTCGGCGGTCCCACCACAAAACGAAGTTCTTCACAAATTAAATTCATTTCGTTGTATTATTTTTGAAATTAGAAATACTTCAAATAATAAAAAATCTGAGAAATTTTGACGTGCTTTTTTGTATTAAAGCATTACAAAATGTTTTTTTTTTCTGGTTAACCGAAATAAATTTACATATGAAAAACCTTATAAATGCTTAAAATAGCTCCAAATAATGGTCAGAAGTTGACAAAAGATTTCGAAATTGTTTAAATATTGTTTAATCTCCGGTTTCCGAAAAAAAATTGGTAAAATCATTGGTTTCATAACGAATTCTAATTTCGCGGCGGGACCGTGGACCCAAAATTTTGTAATGCTAGATAGGTCCATTTAATCATTATTATTTTT
>JASAMX010022316.1:0-10667 GCA_030248175.1 Microlaimidae sp. YZB2_3
AATTAAAAAATATAATCAGTTGTGAAGTTAAACATGCTCCTCTGTATAACATATGTTGGTTTTATGATGCATACAAAACAAATGAGAAAGTTACAGTTTTAAATTCTGCAATAGGTTTTAAAACTGATTTTTATTAAATATTTATTTTTGCTTAATAAAATTGTTTTTGCTTTTTGGAATTTCTGTCAAAACTGTTTTTAAATTAATTTTTCACTAAATTTCTAAAAACTTTATAAAAATATTCCTAAAAGAGAAAATAACTTAAAACATTTTTCAAGTTAAATATGTTTCAAATCGTTCATTTAAGCATAAGAAACCTTGAAGGAACATGAGCCAACTGCAGATAGTAGGAAGGAACATTAGTAATGAAGCGTAATTTTGTTGTCCTTCGATTTTTTTTAATTTCTTTTTTAAATAACTTAGTTTTTACAAAACAGAAAAAACCCACGGCTTAGCTACCAGTAAATTTTAAAAATGTAAAAAAAATTTAAAAATAAAAAAAAAGTTTTAAAACGTACCTCGGGTAGGCACGGTCCCAACCATATTTACTCCAAATAAACAACCCAAGGGGCTTACAGTGGGGGTTACCCCTCATTTTGTGGTATGATAAAAAAACAACTTCATTAATAAACCTATTAAAAAAAAAAAATTTGCTGGGTCAAAACGCTGCCCCTTATTTTTTACCAAACTAAACTAAGCTGGTGGTTGTGGGTATTTTTTTTAAAATTATCTATTTTTTTTTTTCTGTTCTTGTGCCGGTGTCGGATAATATTTTCGCCCCCATGATAAAATCGCCGGCCGGCGAATTCTTCATAGATGAGGGCCATTATATTTTCGCCCCCCGGCGAATTCCTCATAGATACTTGCCATGATATTTTCGCCCCCACCATTATATTTTCGCCCCCCTCTAATATTCATAGGAGGGGCGAATCCTTCATGGCTTATCGTCTATGAAGAATTCGCCCCCCATTTCCTATCAAATGCATTGAACAACATAAAAATTTACATATTATAATTTTAAAACGATTTAGTTTGTCCACATCCGTTAATTATAGCTTGTATTCTGTTATGTGTTACGTTACGAACAAAAATAATAAGTTACGTGACGAACAAGTGTAACCAGTTTTTATCGAATTTTTTAAGTTTTACAAGTGCATTGCAAAATCTTACAAAATACAAAAATTTAAGTTGCTCTAAAACTAAAGTCTTAAAAAACCAAAAATAACAAGACATAAATATCTATATTTTGAACTTTTTAAATATATTCATTTGTTCTGGATTATTCTCTTAAATCGTGCTCCGCAAATTCAGTTATTAAAAGAGTGTAGTTTCTTCCGCCTTTTAAATAAGTATTTTAAAATTTATTTAACCTTGAACTGTGTTTTAGTAATTTTTATGACTAATTCAATGGTTTTTCACTAAGCCTAAGCTTAAACCGAAAATAAAAATCCCTAAAACCTATACCTAAGCCTAAGCGAAGCCTAAAAAAACATCAAAAAATTTTTCGACGGCTCCAAGCTTCCTACGTTTGGCTCTAAAGACCCCGTACCTCTCAGAGCTCGAAAAAAATCACTATATTAAGTCACATATTTTTCTCCCATTTTTATGTTATCAATTTTTGTTAAAACTAAAGTAAAGCTAAATTAAATCTGATTGACGATTCAACACACGTGACTGAGTGGCCAAACAAAATTTATTTAAAAAAACACGGAATAAAATGTAATGTTTTCAAAAATAAAATAATAGTCTTTTTCATTCTGTAATATTTTTACGCTTTATAATAAAACTATAATCCAGTGCGTCTTTGATAATTTTCATTCTAAAGAATTCTAAAGATTTCTAAATTGTTTTGAGAAAAAAAATAAAATAATGGTGTAGAAATTTTTAAATTGAATATTGGTTTACGCATGAAAAGTAAAATATTTTGTAAAAAAATATATAAAAAAATACATTTAAATACAAAAAAGAACTTTTTTACAAAAAAACACCATAAAACTAAGAAACGCTCATTATTAAAGTGAAAATTACAGGGGGGCGAAAATATAGATCAAAATCGAGGGGGGCGCAAATATAATAGGGGGGGGGAAAATATCATGGCTCAGCCTATGAGGAAATCGCCGGGGCGAAATAATGGCTCATCTATCGGCCATAGAATCGCCGGGGGGCGAAAATATCATGACATTGCGCTATGAGGAAATCGCCGGCCGGCGATAAATAGGGGGGCGAAAATATCATGCGACACCAGTACTGTTTTGAGTCAAACGCAAAACGTGAATATCTTACTCTTTTTTGCCAGTACTCTTTCGTGCCAGTACTGTTTTGCGTCAGTTGCGTGGTGTAGCAAACGCAATTCACACAGTACTCTTATGTGCCGTACTGTTTTTTGACGGTACTGTTCTGTGGCGTACTATTTCATGCGTACTCTTTTGCGAAACCCGGGACTATTTTGTGGTACTGTTTCGTGCCGTACTCTTATGCGTCGGCCCCACACGACACTTGCCCCAATAATAGCAGTTGTTTTGCCATTTTTTGCGCACAACAATTAATGGCAGTGCCCAAAAAATGGCACCAAATTGTATCGCTTCTAAGACTGAGTGACATATTTTTCCTTAATATAATATATAGTATTATATATTTTTGATAATACCAGCGTAAAAATTCTTTCGACATTTGATTTTCTTACAAATAACATTCTGGTAAAAATATCATCGGGTAATTTGACAATCTGACTGATTGACATTCGGGCTTATTTTTCCTGAACCTAGACAAAACCTAAAAATCAAGCTAAATTGATCGAAGATCAATTAGTCCGAATGTGAAATTACCCGATGATATTTTTACCAGAATGTCATTTGTCGAAAGAATTTTTACCGACAGTATTTTCACGCAGGAATAATTACTGGGAACGATTTAATCAACACTGACAAAATTTGCATAATGTTAAAAATTACGGTAGATTTTGGACGGAGTCGGAGTCGGTGGAATTTAGTGTTTGCCACGTAATACACTGTTTCCGTAAGAAAAATCTGCATATTGCTACCGTACAGCTTTAACCATTTCAATTTGCTCGCTCACTGGGCACCACTCGCGAAAAAATTATGTATAACGGAGGTACGGCATAGGTCTTACGAAGGTTTCACGGTTGTAACCAAGGAAAAGATAATTACGGAATGGGTTAAAAAGCAGTTATGCACCAATAAATATGCGATCCTGTTAAAACTCTCTAAAAGTAGTTATGCTTTTTATTACCTTACATTTTATAGGCAAATCAAACCTGGCTGGCCTCGATGATTTGCAGAATTGAATACTCTTTAACAATAAAACCATTTAAAATTTTCAGCAAAAATAGTTTAATATTAAGGATTAAATGCCTTACTTTAAAAATTATACGTCAAATTACTCAATTTGTGGTAAAAATTTATATTTTTAAGGGCTAAAGTTGACGAATTTTTATATATTTTGTGAAAAAACTGGAATCGGTTTTCTCGTGTGTCCATACAAATTTGCGAGGTCAGTGAGATATAATATTCAACCATTTGTTTTGGATTTTATTCTATTTAAGATTATTTGTACAAACTGCATTATGTTAAAAAGGAGTTTAATTTTTAAAACTTTAGGCAGAAAACATTATTATTTAACTCAGCAGCCAATTTTTTGTTCTTTTGATACTGTGCACTTTAATAAAAAGAGTTTACAATATTTCGTTAACAGAATAGTTAATTAATACGAAAATTATATCAATAGATAGTATTTCTACGGATTGATTTTTTTTTGAAATGACCTTTGAGGTGTTGAGATGTAGTACTTACATTTTTGTTCCAGTCCACATCATTTTGTACAAATTTTAAGTGTTCGATTAAATAAAAACTAGCAACATAGCAATCTCATTACGTAAAATAAAACATTCTCAAGAACAAAATGAAAAAAAAAAACATATTAATACTTTTATTAGTGATGTTTCCCTGAGCACCGTTCTTTTAGTTTTGCGCTAATTTTCCAAATAAAAAGAAATGTCATCTTATATTTTGTTTTATTTTTTGTAAACTTTAATTTATTCAGTCTTATCAAAACATTAATACTTTATAAAAGTATAGCTAAAAAACATAAAACATATTTTACGAATAAATAAAATTAGTCATTTTAGTTACAAAGCTCTTTCCGCCTTATATGGACTGAACTCAGAAGTATGATTTCAAGGGGTTGGTAGAGGAACATCACTAATTCATAATACATATATATATAATAAAAAATTGTACTAAATTTAGAATGTATCAATGTTTTTAAAAATTATTTTTAATGTCTCTTGTGTCATCAAACGGTGACGTTCAAAATCACCATAAAAGTAGTGTTAAATCACCATGGCAAAATTCACCATAACGCAGTGCAAATTCACCATAACAATCAGAAATGCGTATGCAAACTAAATTTTGCTAAAAAAAACTTAGTTTTAATCATAAAAGCATTAAAAATGTTTTAATTTTTTCCGAAGCGTAAGGAAAACCCTAAAATCAAGCTAAATTTATTTAATCATGATAAATTTAGTTGTATTTTCCAATTGTCAAAATTTAAAGGAAAAATTGCAAATGCATTATATTTATGGTGAACTGACATCACTTCATAGTGATTTTGGCCTATAGTGAATTTGTCCATAGTGTTTTTATACGAACCCCATCGGACGACGATGTTCCGAATAAAATTCTATTGAATATTTATGCAAATTTTAACTCAAATACAACTCGCGATAGAGTATATGCAAATTTTTCCCAAATGAAAGCCGTGTCAGACGTGGTGAATGCAGTCGAAGCAATGGCATTCTGTCGCGTTGTAAACTGTCAATTTCGTGCTCGTTCCGTCATCACAATTCACCATTTTTTCGAACTGAAAAAACGAAATAACAAATTAATAAATCTTATAATACTGTCACAACTCCCGCTGTGTTAATGTTTCAGAAATATGACGTCTTATAAATACGAGTTGTAATGTAACACTGTCGAGCGATGGTGTAACGCAGCACATCAGTCAATGAGGTACTGAGGCTGGAGATTACAGGTTCAAGTCCTGTATCGCTCATTTTTCAGCCAAAAAAGCTAAAAACAGCAAATTGTTTCGCAATCTTTCTTTCAAAAACTCGATTTATTCGGCCTCATATTTCTGGACGTTACATTTGGTGAGCGATACACGTCCATTGGTACAACACATGTGCCCTTGCCCGCCTTGCCGTGAGCGGAAGGTTGAAACTAGGGTTAGCTCTAAGGAACAGGGCGTGGACTAGTGGTGGACGTGTGGCTCGGACCTTATATGGTTGTCAGATTGGAAGGCTGCGCGCTTCAATCTTGGTGGGAAGGTGTCACAACTCCCGCTGTGTTAATGTTTTAGAAATATGACGTCTTAT
This sequence comes from Microlaimidae sp. YZB2_3, assembly GCA_030248175.1. Classification (NCBI taxonomy): domain Eukaryota; kingdom Metazoa; phylum Nematoda; class Chromadorea; order Desmodorida; family Microlaimidae; species Microlaimidae sp. YZB2_3. Next base: position 5,393 of record JASAMX010022316.1, read on the forward strand.
AAATACGAGTTGTAATGTAACACTGTCGAGCGATGTTGTAACGCAGCACATCAGTCAATGAGGTACTGAGGCTGGAGATTACAGGTTCAAGTCCTGTATCGCTCATTTTTCCGCCAAAAAAGCTAAAAACAGCAAATTGTTTCGCAATCTTTCTTTCAAAAACTCAATTTATTCGGCCTCATATTTCTGGACGTTACACAACAACAATTCTCGTTGCATCGTCAGAGGTACCCGCCAGAACCTGTGGCGTGCCCAGAATATCATTTCGGGGGAGGGGGGCAGTCTGGTGGAGTGGTATAATATACTAACCCTGAAGAGGGGTCTGGGGGACAGCAGCCCTCCAGAAATGGGGGGTCTGATGGGCAAGAGCCCTCCAGTGGGGTCAAGAGGCAGAGCTTCTTGTGAGGGGGTCCTAGGGGCGGAATGCCCCCAGGGAAAAAACTTTTAGTTTAAGGCGCTAAAATACACTAAAAATTTTAATTCCAGATGATACTTATATTACAAAATTTAAGGTTTTTTATCCCTTTACAAAAATACATGTGTTTAAAACATTAATAAAAGGTTAACAGTGTTTATAATAGTTTGATTTAACATGTATGTCTTAACTATTGAATGGAATAGTCGATTTGAAATTGAAAAACTAAGATAAATTGTCAATTTAAACTACCCGCTAAGCAGGGAAAATTAGGTTTTTTGACTATTAATATGCTTTTGGAAGGCATCAGGAAATTTTTTGTAATGATATTAAAGAAAAAATTTTCTCTCTCAAAATTCAAAAAAAAAATGTAAGAGTCCCCCTTTCGGAAAAATCCGGCAAAGCCGGGTTTCGGGGAGGGGGGCGGCCGCCCCCTGTACCCCTACCCCTTCGGCACGCCACTGATTACTAAGAATAACGCAATACAATGCAAATAAATTGGCATTTTTCAAAAGGACTCCAAAACAAATTCACAATGTATGGTAAAAACTCTTATGAACGATTTAAATAAATAATGTTGAGACATCCCGTTCTTACCGGGTTAAATGAGTGATTCTAAGCGTATTTAAGCTTAAAATACGTTTTTCTTTTTTTGAGCTATTTTTTTATGTACCTCTTAGTTCCTACCTGCATTTATTGCAAACTTTGCTGCCGCCGGTTACGAAGCACAATCTAATTGGGTTTAAATTGCATACAGTTTTAAGGCTGGTTCATACTTATGACAAAACGTCCTTTGGACTTTGTCCAAAGGACTATTTTAAAAAAGCCAAAACGTCCTTTGGGCTTTTTCTTTTGGAAGAAGTATGAATGCTACTTAGAATTTGTCCTTTGGACAAAGTCCAAAGGACAAAATCCAAAGGGAAAAGTCCAAAGGACAAAAAGTATGAACACGTTGTCCTTTGGATTTTGTCCTTTGGACTTTGTCCAAACGACAAATTTTAAGTAGCATTCATACTTCGTCCAAAAGAAAAAGTCCAAAAGACGTTTTGGCTTTTTTTAAATTGTTCTTTGGACTTTTTTACGCTGTATTTGTCCTTTGGACAAAGTCCAAAGAACTTTTGTCCTTTGGACTTTGTCCAAAGGACGTTTTGTCATAAGTAAAAATCGTAATTACCATGACATAATGAGTCAGAATCATCATAAACTCCTTGTAACTGTGACTCTTTTTATGTTTAAAAAAACAGAAGTACTATTAACATTATAAGTCAGGGTCAGCAATTTTTATACTTATTATGACTCTTTAAGTCATATTAACGACAAAATGCAAGTGGAAAACGTTATGGTCTTCTTACAGTTTCCACTCTGGCGACTCTGCAGCAGAGTGAGACGGACGTCAATTCGTGGGCGGAATTACCCATAATAACGTCCATCAGACTGGGAATGGTGAAGGAACGGCAGTATCCTCTGCAGCCGAAAAAGTCCAATAGGACTATTTTGTTCCCGCATTCCGGTACCATTCGCGCTTCTTCATAAGCTAAAAATAAAGCGTTCATCATCTGTCCGGATAGCGCAGCGGCAGGGCGTTCGGCTTTAGCGTGAAGGAATCGGACAGATCGAGTCTATGTAACAATTTGGAATTTTAAGGACCCTGAAATGGTTGGTACTATTCATGATTTACAGCTATAAGTTTTGCTCCGTGGACATGAAAGTTGGAGGAGCTAAAAAAGAGATCGATCCCCACGTTTTTGTAGATCTTTTTTCCCAACACTCAGTGACTGAAAATGATTTCATAACGTCATGGTTCTGTGGAGATTTTTACCTCTGAAAACTTTCCTTTCAATTATGAGGTTTTTGATTATCACGAACAGAAATGCAACGCCACCACCAGGTTGATCGCTATGGTATCGTCATGTGATATGTAATGATATTGTTTCCCTTAAATAGCATGTTTCCAACGTCTGGCAATATAAAGTAAATAATAACCGATAAGCTTATTTCACCTAAATATACGTTTTTCAATTTTCAAAAAAATAAAAACAAAACAGTAACACGATGGTCAAAACCTTCCTAGACCGGAATTTGTTCAGTGTTTGATATTTCCTTGGAGTTATGACGCTAAAGAATCACTTCCAATAAGCCTATGAGCGCCTAAGAAAAATTTAATCTCTAATGAACGTAAAGATCTACCAATTTTAGCTCCTTCCACTTTAATTTCCACAGAGCAAAACATATAGCCGCAAATCACGAATACACAGTACCGGTATTTGAGGGTCCTTAAAATTCTAACATGGAATGCTTTATTGAAAAACAAACTAGCAAAATACATACTGTAGTGTATTTGTTGTAATTAAAAAATCTGATTTTTTGTGTGGTGTTTTAAAACCAAATGTAATTTTAGAATTATTTTTTTTACTTTTTAACCTTATAAAACAGGTTTTTTCGTCAGAAACCTAAATTTTTGTTTATATCACCAACTTTTTTTTTTAATTTTAGAATTTTTTTTTTTTACTTTTTAACCTTATAAAACAGGCTTTCTCGTCAGAAACCTAAATTTTTGTTTAAATCACCAACTTTTTTTAACTTTTAGAATTTTTTAAAATTCTTTTTAAAGCACTAAATTCCATGATTTTGGAATCGTCTAGGTTAATTTGGTTTTAATTTTGCATCCTTTTAACGTAAAGTATTTTTAATGAATATAAGGTATTTCGTACTATTTAGTTATTTTTTTAAATTAGCATTTAAAATATGGCCGGTCTCTGAAAACATAACCAGCTAAAACATACTAAAGATAAATATTAAATTTAAAGTACTTACGTCTCAGATGACAGCCTCTTTCTGAATTGGCAGAGACACCTATAAAAAGTTAAAATTATTAAAAGAGTTGCATCTTTTGTTTAATATTGGGAAAATATGTAAGCTCCTCAAAAAATCATTGCAAATGTTCCATTTTTATTTTGAATCTATAACAAGTATAACTATAAGCAAAAATACTTATATTTGAATGTTAGAAAACTGTCAAGACTTAAAACCACTAAAAAATTTACCCGTTGGCAGCAGAAGAAATATAGAAAACGATAAAACAAGAAATAAATTTCTTTGGGAATTTTTAAACCGCAGATTCCAGGTTTTGATTTGGTTTTGTCTGAGATCTGCATTCATATTGTGCTCCAACTCTACCTAAATAAAGAATTATGCTTAGTATGTCTATATTTGGGGTTAACCTTAATAAAAAATATATACAATGCACGGTGGAAATCGTTAATTATTATAGCAAAATGTAGCTAAAGCCATTCAAAGCGGAAGGAAACACTGAAGCCCTGCGGGGTTCCGCCTTTTAAATGAGCAATTTGAAGCTTTAAAAGCTTGAAATATGTTTAAAATTATTCTGTACACATTTTTAGAGTTATTGTTTGTTATGAATTTACAAAAAAATGGACAAAATATGTAATCTATGGCATTACACTTCAATTATTCATGTAGTCACTGCAAAAATAGGGCGGAGCTTCGAAAGACACTTTTTGGAGTTTCAAAAAGCGCATCTCTGGATCTCGAAGTTCCGGGAAACGTTACTAATATAGCGCAATAAAACGTAATAACAAGGAAAAAAACTAAACGAAAAATACTTAATGTATTTACATATTTAAAACCGCCTTTGACAAACAAAGCGTATGCTGACAATACTAGGAGCAATCGTCGTTACTCTAACACAATGAGTCAGATTTGTCGTAAAATAGTCGTAACTATGACTCTTTTTATATCTTAACACAAAATTACTATAAACAAAATGAGTCAGAGTCACGTTAATTTTTTAATTATTGTGACTTTTTGTGTCAGAGTCAGGACGCATTGCTTTGTGGTCAGTTTGTAGCGCATATTTTACTGCACCCTAAAGTCAATAGGTGGGAGAGGTTTGGTCTCGCTTTTAAAAGTGCAAAGTGCAAGTTGTGTGCCATTTTTAAACTGTATGGAGTTGTAAAAATATCATCTTACTGTATCGTCGTTACTCTGACACAATGAGTCAAAAGCGTCATAAAATACTCGTAACTTTGACTCTTTTTATATCTTAAAACACAAATAATGTATACAAAATGAGTCAGAGTCACGTTGATTTTAAAATAATTGCGACTCTTTGTGTCAGAATAAGGACGGTATGAACAACATTAAACACATTCCAACAGTGTTGTTAAAAATAACTTAAACATCTGGAGCCTTCTATTTTTGTTTTATCAAGGTAAAATGATGAGAAACTCTTTATAATTTTTGCAATACAAACGTTAAAAAAATTTAAGACTGGAAATAATTTTCCGTACTGTATGCACTTTTTTAGACATTTTAAGTTCAATATTTTAATTTTTTTACACCGAAAAAATCAGAGGATTTTATATATTTTTCAAAATAATTTAAAACGTAGTTTTCAACAATTTTAATTAATCTAAAAAATAATCTGACTCTGCTGTTTAAATCCTGGTATAATATTTGATTTAAAAAAATAAATACCTGAATTTTTGGTAGATTTTTTGTTGTAGGACAATCGCGAAATCTTTTTCTTAAAATTGGAGTGTTAACATGATCACAGGACACCATTTTATCACATTTATTCACATGTAAATACTTCATCTTTCGTAAGCAAGCGTAAATATTAAATCTTGCGCAATGTGCAATTTAATTTTCGAAGTTGGCAGTGTTTTTTATTTGTGAAAAATGTTTCTCCTTGGTGTCGCACCAATTACCTAACTAAAAATTAGTATAAAAACATGTGTTTTAAAAATTATAATAAATGTTTAAAAATTGTTTAAAAAATTTTCAAAAATTATAACAAATTACATGTTGAGCATTATACGTAACTTAACGAACACACAT
>JASAMX010022317.1:0-39074 GCA_030248175.1 Microlaimidae sp. YZB2_3
TTGCTTCGCTTTGCATTCCCACCTCGTGCAGGCCTGGATACTGGGAACTAAAACTATAACATCATCATTACTGTCGATATTGTGAAAAAACTGTTCCCACAAAAGCAAATTTTTAAAAACTGCCGCTTGGTATGCTGTTGCATAAGTTTTTAATATTGCCTAAAAATTTTGAGCGAAAAATTTTTATTTAAATTTAAGCGTAACAAATCAAACGTGCGTAGTTTTTAGGGCTGTCTTAGCGACTTTTAATTTTTTGTTGAGCCGAGGAAAATGCACCTTTTTGTTTCTGAAAATTGTTTTTTAAAACTCCGAAAAAACTGTAAATATCTTAAGGCGTCCTTTCATATATAGTTTTTTTCAGACAAAACTTTATTTTGCTTATCCCGGTAAGGACGGAGTGCCTAAATTGGGAAAAACGGTTTTAACCTGCTTCCTACCTGCCTCCATCGAAAATTTTGCTGCCTCCTACCTGCCTCCACCCTGCCTCAACCCTGCCTCCCCCCCCCCCCCCCCCCCCTCCTACCTGCCTCCGAGGCAGTTTTAGCTGCCTCCTACGTGCTTCCTAACCTATATATACTTGGACATAGGAGGCAGGGTCACCTGCCTCCTACCTGCCTCTGAGACAGTTTTACCTGGCTCCACTCTGCCTCCTAACTGCCTCCACCCGGCCTCCATTCTGCCTCTGAGGAAGTTTTACCTGCCTCTACCCTGCTACCTAACTGCCTTAAACCTGCCTCCATGCTGCCTCCGAGGCAGTTTTACCTGCCTCCACTCTGCTACCTAACTGCCTCCGAGGCAGTTTTATCTGCCTCCACCCTGCTTCCTAACTGCCTCCACCCGGCCTCCATTCTGCCTCCGAGGCAGTTTTACCTGCCTCCACCCTGCCTCGTAACTGCCTCCACCCGGCCTCCGTTCTGCCTCCAAGGAAGTTTTACCTGCCTCTACCCTGCTACCTAACTGCCTACAACCTGCCTCCATGCTGCCTCCGAGGCAGTTTTACCTGCCTCCACCCTGCCTTCTACCTTCCTCCGAGGCAGTTTTAGCTGCCTCCTACGTGCCTCCTAACCTGTATACACTTGAACATAGGAGGCACGGTCACCTGCCTCCTACCTGCCTCTGAGACAGTTTTACCTGGTCCACCCTGCTCCTAACTGCCTCCACCCGGCCTCAATTCTGCCTCCACCCTGCCTCCTAACTGCCTCCACCATGCCTACATGCTGCTTGCGAGGCAGTTTTAAGCGCCTCCACCCTGCTACCTAACTGCCTCCAACCTGCCTCCATGCTGCCTCCAAAGGCAGTTTTACCTGGCCCCCACCCTGCCACTGAACTGCCTCTACCCTGCCCCCTAGCTGCCTCCGAGGCTGTTTTACCTCCCTACTACCTGCCTCAGTCTTCCGGAGCAGGTTCAACAGCCACATCCTTACGGGGCTATAACAAGCCCTGAAAAATTGGATGACAAGTCGGTTGCCTTTTTGCTTCCAAACCTTTTTGACGATTGCAGCTAAAGCTGAGTTCAGCAGCAATACGTAACTGAACGAAGTAGATACACATATTTTTTATTCCATAATATTTAAGTTAGGGTGGATATATGTGAATCTAAAATATTTTTTTTATTCATAAAAAGATTTTAGTTGCATAAAAATGTAACTATAAAAAATAGAAGTTTTTATACGCTACAGAAGATTCTTGGCATGCCTATATTTTGTGTACAAGAGCTGTTTACATATGAAAAAAACCCTAGCAAGCCGCAACAGAAATGTATATGTACATTATTTAAGTCTCTTATACTGTATTTTATTTCGAATAGTTTTTGTTCAATGATTTCCATATAATAATCAGCGTTTTTTTCCACAAAATGCCGGAATCTTCTATAGTTTTTAGCTTGATCCAAAAAATATGCACAACAAAATAACGAAAATTATAGTTTGGAAAATACATATTTAAAAATTCCGTTTTGATATTTATATACACGGTGAAGTCTAAACAGTTAACGTATAAAATATAACACCAGAATAAACCTTGAGCAGAATAAGTTTCACATCCATTTTCATTAGATTTAGCCCGTCTTCTTACTCGTAATCTGGCTAAAATATTTAGCTGTAGATAAAGCAACAATATTTTTAATTTTTACGGTTTAGCAAATATATCTAGTGTTTTTAATAACTATACCTACTAGTTTGTATTTACAAAACCACTTGAGTCAAAGATAAATTTTAAGATAGAGCAAGAAAAGGAAATAATAAAACTTTTTCAGTTTCAGTCATGTGTTAGCCATTCCAAATAATTAAAACGGACTGCTTGACTGTTTTTTAAAATCAGATATTGTTTATCCATGGACAGAAATTAATTCAGTTTCCAGTTTTAAAGTATTATCAGAAATTTAAGGCCGCTTAAAACAAAAGTTTTCAGTTTTCAAGTTTTGAGGAGAAAAAGTTTTTTTATTTAACGCTAACTGACTGATCGCATTTGGGTTTAGTAATTAAAAACACCAATTAAAAATATTTTTTTCTAACTTAACAATAACAATAAAAATTTTTATTAAAAGACATGCATTATAAGATAAAAAACCAAATCAATTAATAACTATAAATAGACGAACATTGTGTTATAGTATTATATATTTTAGTGCTATTACCTAAAGCTATTTTTTTGTATATTTCTAGCTGTCATAGGTTTTTTATTAAAAAACATCATGATCCGTTTTTAAGCGTTACACAGCTACCGCACAAAAAGTAGTTAGTTATTCGTCCACGTTATTGAGTCAGGGCTTCAACATCATAGATGGTCAAGAAAATTTAACCCTCTCCTCCTCAATGGCCATAAACCTCTCACCAAATTTTTACCCAAGAGGCGAATATGGTTGGATACTCTACATGTTTAACACTTTAAGTGTAAACCACCCCCCCCCCCACCCCCCCCCCAAAAAAAAGTGTAAACCACCCCCCCCCCCCAAAAAAAAAAGGTTAAAAAGGAGGTAAATTTACCTTACCAAACCAAACTGCACCTCTATTTTTACAACTCTTGTAATTTTGAGCTGAGGGTTGTAGGATTTAAACAACAATTTATAAAAAAACTAATAAACAATCTTTTTAAATTAATATTTAATTTTTATAAAACATCTACATCATTAAATTGATCCTTTTTCAGAATATTCCTTAAAATTGTTAACTTTGGTTATGACTTGTGACCATAATTATCAGTAAGTTATAAACTAAAATAGTCAATAAAAAAATCTGAGGTTGCCTTAGATTTTCTATTTTCAGCTTAATTAATTACTGCAAACCATTATTATATAAAACACACACATATATATATATATATATATATATATATATATATATATTATATATAAATTTAAAGACAATGACAGTAGAGTAATGACACAAGGAACACGATAAAAATAAACACGTCACAAGCAATAGGCGTGTAACGTAACTAAAAAATAAGTTACACAGAACTATAAATTTCCATTTTTTTTAAAATTCTGGTGAACACCTTCTACTAGAATTAAACACTTTGAAAATAACAAACGGATTTTTAATACAACACATTATGAGGTTAATATTATATACCTTGAAAATCAAAAAAAAAGGTAGTTACGGTTGCAAGTTAAACTCCCTGCCATAAAAAACTTAGAAAACCCAGGTAGCAACACAACCTTTGAATCAAAAATTTAAATCCCCAATTGATGTGTAGTTGAGAGAATTGTTTATAATTATTTGAATTTATAATTCTATTGATAATTTAAAAAAACAGTACCCATAGATGAGCATAGGAACGAACAGAGTAAGATCCGAAACTCCTACCCCCACAACCAATTTCTTGGAGTTTCAAATTTAATTTCACAAACTATGCTTTCACACGGTTCAATAAAATTTGCAAAACCTCTGAAAAAGATATGTCACCTTGTTCGCAAGTTGTTCTTTTTTTTAATTATGTGAAAATAACTATGCGCCAAGGCAGAATATAATGTGTACAGCACAAATACATTTACTGTACATATACCAAAACATTATATGGTGGTAAGTGACGAATTTTCTATATTGTTGATGGTGCGTAACAATAAAAATCAACGTAAAAAGGCAATACCAAGAAACAAGGGCGCTTTAAGTTTAAATTAATATCTATCATTAGACTATTTAAAACAAACGGTTAAATGAACTCGACATTTTACAGCCTATTTGCTACTTTGAAAATAAATAATTTTAAAAGCAATTATTTATTAAAAAAACCACGCTTAACGGTAATCTAGGACGCCAAAACGTAATCAAAACAATATTTTAAAATCAAAAATAATTTCTACGAAAAACTTCTTTGAATATCCGGTTATCTAAGCTATTGAACGGCAACCCATGCCAAGCAAAAGGCAAATAAGACTTATTTCAAAATTGTTTAAAATTTCCCTGTATTTTATACTTGCTTTTTTGTGCACAAATGTCCTTTAGTGGTACTTAATTACAATTATTTAAGTTAAAAAAAAGCGCGGGTCAACCCCCCTGGTCCGTCTTATCCACCTCCGCTGACTCACGACTGAGCGAACGCTTCCTGATCCTAGCCGGGCAGCGCTCGAGGTCAAACATTCGGCCCAGACGGCCCTCCTCGTCTTGGTATTGCCTCCCGACGTCGAAAATGAGGGCGAAGTCCGGCGGGCGGGTGTTGGCGGCCTCGGGCCGGGCCGGAGTCGGTGCCCAGGCCGGGCGGGGCGGCGGAGCTCCGCGGAGGCCAGGAGAGGGGAGGGAAGCGCAGGAACTGTCCGAGTCGTAGTCTGACTCCCCGGGGGCGTACCAGTAGCGACCTCGCTGCGGCCGCCGACCCCCTTTCAACCAGCGCTCCTCCGAATACGCACGCAGGCGGCGCTCCAATTCTACACACCAATCTTCAACATTACATCAGACACATAACTGAACACGGGAAGGGTTTGGATTGGGTATATAGATTCACCAACAAACAATATCCCAAGATTTACGACAGCACCCCCCTCCCTCCTTACAAGGAAATTTGAGGTTAATCGTGAGACCACACTTTATATCAAAACAAAAACATTCTGTTTTCCTAACAAATCTGTTTATCGCATTTTTTTGCAAAGTTACAAAAGTTTTTTTAACACACGAACTTATTTGACAGGCAATGTGTAAAAAAATAATAAAACTACAACAAAATGAAATAGGTATAAACCGAGGTAAAGTTAGCAATCGCAAAGTAATAATTAATTAACTTAATCAATATTATGCAATCTACACTTTACACTTTAAAACCTGCAACTAAACAGTTTTACTTTGGCTAAAATTTGAAAAAACGAATTAACTGTTCCCTAATGGCTAATTTTACCACAGTTTAAAATACTCTTAAATATAACATTTTTAATACTATAAATAATTTTACAGCCGATTTTTTTCGACAAATATTCCTTGTGCAGTTTATTTTTCTTGTGTAAAAAATTTCTGTGCACACTTGCTTGAAAAACATAAACCATCATTTAGAAAACAAAATCGCTATGTTACAAAATTATCTTTAACAAATTTGAGCGCTGAAAAAGCTTTGAAAGAATTTAAAAAACTTTCATTTTTATGTTTCCAAGGCACGCATTTTTTAGTAGACTTGAAAATTTACCGCGTTTTAATATTAAGACACACTTACCATTCAGACTCAAGGCGTTGAAATCGGGGAATGGCTGGATCGCTTTTCGAACACCGCCTACCGAATCCAAGAGCTAAAACAGATAAAAACGGCTAAACCAGTTATTTTGTACCACCTAATCTAACCACCGAAATCTAACCTCGATTTTTCCACATCCAAATTATTCAAATTTTGCCGTTATTGGGTATATCACCGAATTCCCAAGCCATGGCAGAAGAATGGGGATGAAGGTTATACATGCCTTTTACCGAAAAAAATCCGGAAACTTCTGACAACTCCTAAAACTTAACTATACTCCGGGCACCATAAGATTTGGACATTAAAAACGTTAAAAGTGGAGTATTTAAAAAATCCCTCTCCAAAAAAACGAGAAGCTGCCTTCCTAAACACGGCCCCTTATAATCCCAAGTAGAGTTACAATACAAGCATTATAAAATAAGGTATTTCCGGACACCGTCAAAAAACTTTCCGCAAAAAAATAGAAAAACTTGTATTTTTTATTTCTTGCATTTGTAATTTTGCTGACTGATTATTATGGTATTTTTTTCACTTTTTAAAAAATGGTATAATATCTATAGAATTGTGGTTAGTTTTGTTCAGTTTTTAAACGTATCGTTTAATTTTGACATGCTTGCTACCTCTCCTATTGTTTTAATTAAATCTTTTAAAGAATCAGGAAAGAGCGAGTGTTGCACAAATTTGTTAATGCCATATCTCAGATATCTGCATTTTAAATTTTTTTTTAAAATAGGCTTACATTTCTATTGGAATCCCGCCATCTGGCAACGCTAGGTTGGTCCCTGGTGTTCATAGCTACCTGCTTTGCATCCGTCACCATTGGTGGTATAGCTTCAAATAAAAGTATAATTAAAAATTAACAATATAATGCTGAAATTCAGTTTAATGCTTCTAATATTTAAGATCACGGTCATTCACTTCATTTTGTTGGCTTATCGTAATTGAGAACATGGGTGGGCAGGGGGGGGGGGGGGTTGGCGGGTTATACTACCAAAAAAAAACCCCTATAAATTCCGATATCCTCCTAAAATTTAGGATTCAAAACACCCTCTAAAATTTGGGGGAGTTCTAGTACTAAAAACGGTAAAAATAGGGTTTGGGCAAAAAAATCTCCTTGAAACTTTTAATACATTTACCTCTTAATTTAGGGCTATATTTCATAAAAATCAAGGAAGCTCCCCATCTTAGACATAATAATAATATTTTGACGACCAGAAGTAGTGCCGCGGTCCGAAGTTAAGGTAGGTCAGTTATGAAAATCCCAGTCGATAATATTGTGACGACCAGAAGTGTTAGCGGTACCAAAATAAAGTCAGTTGTGTAAAACCCAGTCGGAAATAAGTCTTCTACCTTTGATATAAATTCCGGCCAAGTATTGTCTCTTAAAGGCGACCCGTACCGGAGTTGGTGAAATCGGGTTCGAGTTTATAAGGGCGGGGTTCCTGTTCCGAACACAAAATACCAGTCTTACCCCCTTGAAGGCGGTCCCCGGCGGAGTTGACTTTACGTATAAAGGCTGGGTCCTCCGAGTTGTCCGCCTCCCCTTTGGCGGCCATGAGGACGCGGTTGGCCAGACGGGCGATCTGACTCGTGTTGTCCACCATCTTCTGCGGCTCTCCGTTGCTGATGGCCGCCTCGCAGTCGTTCGTATGACGCCGGATAGCGTCTTCTAAAATCAGAATACTAAATAAGTAACAGAAGAAGACGAAATAAAATCTATTCTTACTATCACTAAAATAGGCAAAAATAAGTAGAATGTAGCGATGATAAAAAAAATAGGGTTACCGTCGTTGTACTATCCGGTTTCAGTATTAAAAATAGCCGCATAAAAAATTTTCCACTGCCTTAGGCAGATTAAAAATAGCCTCTTTACACTAAAGGCAACACAATTCTGCCTACCTGTGGCTTTGATGAAGTCGGCAGTGTCAATGGCCTCGTCTACGAGAGCTCGTAGGCGCTGGAGGATATCTTCGAACTCACGACGCAGATTTTCGAAGTGCTCGTCGGCGAATTTGCTGTTGTAGTGGAGTCGGATTTTTCCAGCGTTGATAACCTGAGGGTGCATCGACGCCACCTGCAACACGCCATTTTTCACTTTTTATTAGTTTTAATATCATTTAAAAAATGATTACTAAATCGATTAAAATCAAATTGGTACTTTTGTGTTATCAACTAACAGACAATCGAGTTGATTAGATTTAATTAGTAACATTCTTTTATTTTACTTTTGTGAAATAGGTTCTATTTATTTCCTTTTACATTTATATTAGTACAGTAATGATTTTTTAATATTTTAAAAATTAAAAAAATACTAGGTAATAAAAATCACATTTTCTAAAGTAGTTTGTTGAAAGTAGTTTACTTACGTTTCCCCATAGCTTTTAATCGAAACTTTGCTAACTATTTTTGTACAAAATTACTCAAACGCTAGAATAGAATATTTATATTACTTGATTGGACGCTTGTAACAAGCCTTCGACTGTCTTCTTGTTTTTACAAGGACCTGCCGTTGCCAGGAGTCTCCCGGTGCGAGCGCAGCGCAAACTGTGGTCCTGAAAATAAACCTTACATTAAACATTTATTTCCACAGGAAAACAGGAGTGGAATGGTGAAGATGTGGAGCATAGTTGGCTTGGAGGGGGTTGATTTGAGGGTTATACTCCCAAAAATTCCTACTCCTTCCTAAAACTTGGGGGGGTTACCAGTACTAAAAACACTAGAAATGGCGTATTTGGGTGATACCCCAAAAAATTTTGGTACAACCTTTCCTCCAAAAGGGAGCCGGGTATCTCGTTCCCCACATCCGGGAGGCTGCCCACCTATGACAAACCTGTGCTCCCCCCGGGGGGTTTATTGGGGGGATGCAATTCCAAAACGGCGGGGGGCACGGGGGGCAACTTTTTTGAAACGGAGGGAGGGCAATAAAACGGGGGGAAGCAAGCAGGGAGAGAGAAAAAAAAGAGATAAAAGGAAGAAAAAAAGAGAAAAGGCTTAAAATACATTGAAATAGGCTAAAAACTGCAAAAAATTCACGATGATGGCGTCATCATAGGTCAAAAATGGCGTCATAATTTTAGGGTACTTTTTTGGCAGGGGGGGCAATAAAGCGGGGAGGGGCAAATCCTCCAATAAAGCGGGGGGCATTTCCAGACCGTGCACAGGTCTGCTATAATAAGGATGGAGGCTATTGTAAGTGGTTGTTGGAAAACTAGAAAGTTCCAGGAGGGTTCTGTTTTCATTAGACTTTTAGCGGTGGTGAACCTCAGGTCAACCAGTTAGGACTAGGAGAGGGATCGGGTTTCCCAATAAACTTGTTTTAAAACATTTATTTATGGTTTTTAGGACTAATATTGAATTTTATAAACTAAAAATGTTATTAAGTTAAAAAAAGGGTTCAAATATCAAAAGTACCTGGTGTTTTTATTAAAAAAATTATGTTTTTGACAGTAAATATAAACCAAAAATCATATTTAAAAATTGTCAGCAAGGAAAATAGACCGGGGTTCATTTGAAAATTTCAAAGGTAAGCAGGGTGTCAAAATAAAATTTTTTGAGAGCTTTCCTCTAGTTTTTTTTCTACGGGGAAGGGCCGAAATTTCAAGACTAGGAGAGGGAATGAGTTTCCCTGCCTTTTTCGGCAAAGGACTTGTTTTAGTTTTGAGTTTAAAAAATTATTTCGAATTCATGTCACAACTGCATATCCATTCCATGCTAATAGTACACATAAAAATTAAATAACCTGGAGGTTTCTGGCGCGATCGTTAAAGTTCGGTTCACGATTGGCTGACCCTTCTGAGGCCAATACAGCGGCAGTAAATAGTTTAAGTGGTGTGGTAATATCGGCAAAATCGTCTACTACCTAAATTCATATATATTAAAACACTAAAATTTCCACAAGAAAAATTTTAAAAAATTGGTTATGAAATGAAATATTTGGAGCCCTTCTACGAGGTTGTGATAATAAATAATATTAATACATTTTATTAACAAACAAAGTTGTTTGAAGACTTTAAATATTGTAATGTCAATTTTCAAGATGTATTATTTTAATAAATCATTGAAACAGACAAATCATTTTGTGCAGATGCAGACTATAAACAATCAATTCATAATTTATTAATTTCTGTAAATTAATCTATAATAAATACACCAAACTTTGAAAATTAAAAAAAACAAACTATCTTACTTTATCAGTAAGAGCTCGGTTTACGAAGTCTTTCAGTTCGTATAATTTTCCTTTCAAAGAATCGGCAAACATTCTCGCTTGAGGTGAATTTCCCTAAAACAAAGCAGTAGTTATAAAAACACATATTTCTGTTAAAATTTTAAATTAAGTTTACAATCTACAAAGGAAAAAAAATAAGATAAGAACGCATGCACGGGGTGCACAAAAAAACAAAAATAACAGGTACAGCAAAACATGAAAGGAAAAAAGTTTAAAGAAACTGAATTAACTTTCATCACTTTATTTTTATTTCTTTATATAAATGTGCGATTTTGCATGAAGACTTTCACTAACAAGAAAACAGTAGTTTGGTTTACCAATTGGCTGGCACTGACAGACACCATCTAATTTTATCTGATAAAGCTTGTAAAAAGTAAAGTT
The DNA here is from genome assembly GCA_030248175.1 of Microlaimidae sp. YZB2_3. Lineage (NCBI taxonomy): Eukaryota > Metazoa > Nematoda > Chromadorea > Desmodorida > Microlaimidae > Microlaimidae sp. YZB2_3. Next base: position 10,262 of record JASAMX010022317.1, read on the forward strand.
TACATAGTAGTAACTTTATTTAAAAGCAATCAATGATTAACACCACTTTTTGATGAAATAAATATATATTGCTTTATATTAACATGAACTCCATCTATTACGACGTTAATTTCACAGACAAAAGCCGAAATTTGCACTTAATTCTACTTTCCCGTCTTTTTGCCCCCAGCGCACATTTATACAAACGTACTACCACTATTCGCGCACAAAAAGAAAACGAAAGAGACGAACAAAAACGAACACGCTGCTACTACACTCAGACGTACGAGTGCTAAGTCCGGGGCGCTTAGCGCTTTTTCCCGGCGGTATCCGTTCGATTGCGGAGCGAGGGCTTCGTCGTTGATCGCCGGATCCAGGGGTACCTCTTCCGTAGGTTGAAGAGCAGCGAGAGTGGTTGTTTTAGCGGTGGGTTGCCACGGGTCGGCAGCCCCCTCCTTCACCCATGTCCAGCCCTCGGTGTTGCTCGGCTCCGGGCTGATTTTTCGGCGGAATCGGCGGGCGTTGGCGGTGCGTTTGCGCTGGCCGGCGGCCAGCTTGGCGCGCAGTAATTGCTCGCTCAGTTGCTTAAGTTGATCTTGGACCCGGCGGCTGCCGCCTCCTCCACCCCCGCATCCCACGCGGGTTTCGGACTTGGCGCGGCGACCCAGGCGAGGGTGGGTGATCACAGTGCGGTAGCGGGGTTGGTGGTGGTTACCGGTTTGGGAGACGGGGGAGTCTCGCTCCGCTTCCCGACCACTCCCAACATTTCCGTGATTCTCCGCTGCAAAGTCGTAAATGTTTTCCCCGGTCAGGAAACCCAAGGAGACGCCGGGATATACGTTTCTTTCCGAATACTGGTGGTGGTGGTGGGCTGGAGAGTAGTGACGACTGCGATCCAGATGAGAGCAGGAGCCGGTCTCCTCCCAGGACCGTCTGCTCCCTCCGGGCGTGGTGACCAGCTGAAAGAAACGCGTGTGCTCGAAAGGACAGCGCCCGTCCCCCGACACCAGATGGGACACGTAGCGCGCACCCGCGCCGGAATTCCAAGGAGGGGAACCGCACTCCCAGCCTCCGTCCATTTCCGCCGAATTCCGTTGACTTCCACCCTGAATCAGGCAAAAGACACTGTGTGGTGGTGTTAAGCTAGTGGTTGGCACACTGCAAAATGTTAGGATGAATGACTAGTGCTGCCACTCTGCTATCACTCTGTTAGTACAAAAACAGGAATAGATAACCAACCGATAACAGCGAAGTACTTTAAAAACACCAAGTTTAAACGCAAAATGGTTAGAACAGACCTAAATTTGTTTTAAGTAAATAGTATTAGTAGAAACCTTCAACTTCAGTAGTTAAGTTACTACACCTTTAGCTTTCATAGTTCCATGCCAAGTTATCTATTCCTGTTAGTTAAAAAAATGAAATTTGGGGTGATATGTGATAAAAAAACAATATGACGAAAACCTTATATTGTATTCAAATTAAAAACAAAATACTGTGTTGCAAACAATGAATTAATATAGTGCTGTTATTTTTTATCTGTAATCACATATACTAATCGAAACACGTAAATTTTTAGTGATTAAAGTTAATTCAAGGATCTATTTATTATAGTAAAAATCAATTTGGTTTGATAAAGCTATGCTAGACGTGTCAAAAAAGCTGCAAGCGTAAGTTGCAGAAAGAATAACTATACAAAAAAGCAATGCTTTACAATTTAGTATACTAAACTGTTATTTCGCTAGCTTCTAGTATTTTTACCACCAAATACTACCAGTTAGTTAATATATTTTCAATTAAACTTAGTTGTTATGCAACCTTCAAAAATCGCTCATTTAATTAAAACAAAGTCTAACTAAAATCTAAACGGCCCTTGAAAACCCAAGCGACTGAAACATTCCAAATCAAAGTAAATTTTAGTTGAATTATAACAATAGAGGCTGACCTGACCCTTCCTCTGCATATCGGCCAACTGGTTGGCCAGACGCTCAATGTCGTCGCAGAGTTGAAGAAGGCGCTGTTTCTCAGCCCCGCGAAGAAGTTCCGCTACTTTTCTGCCTTCTTCCACCACTAATTTTATTGCGTTTAGGCCTAAAATAACAAAGTAAACAAAAATATGCAGACAGACATGTAACAAGTAAACAATAAAAATGAAGTAATAGCAAGTAAACATTATATAAAGACACACATGTTAAGTAATCAATAATATGAAAACGCATATATATTATTACAAAAACAGTTTTACTTATGTTCGCATATCAAATGCGAATTAATTTTCTACAACACACTATAGTCTAATAATCGTAGTTAAAGAAATTAAAGCGTCAGCGTAAAAAACACCACTTTTTCATTTAAATACTTTAATTGCTCTGTACTTTAACCCGTTCCCGTGATGGCCTTTTCTCCCGTTACAACCGTGAAATCATCTTACGACAAATATAAAGCCTTCGTCTCACAGTGGTGGCATTTACGTATGACCAATGTCGTACGTAAATATTACCGCGGTAAACTAGGTCGTACTTAGATGTAGATCATGCATAATTTTTTGTGCGTGAGCGTGTTTAGTGCCCAGTGAACGAGCAAATTGAAATGGTTAAAGCTGTAACCGAGGAAAAGGTAATTACGGCAACGAGTTAACTTGAAATTCCCGTTTGGGGAGTAAAAATATATTAGTAATTGCGAACTCATACCATACATGGACACGGGGGGAAGGTTGGGGGTTTACCCCCCTCCAATTCTGAGAAGGGGGTTTAACTCCCTCCCCCCCTCTCCACACATAAGGGGGGAGAAAAGGTTAACCCCCCAATTTTGGAAAAATGAAGAAAAAATGTCTTTAAAATGACTTCTGCCTCCAAACTTATATTTTGAGGTCAAAATGAACTTTTTAAGCAATAAAAAGCTCAAAAATGCAATAAAAAGGACTTTTTGACCTAAAATTAGCGTTTTTTTTACCTATTTTTTCTTCTAAATCGAAAAAAGATATGGGTAAAATGCACTCCAGAAAAAAAAACTATATGGGTATTTTGTGTTTCTCGGATTTTAACCCCCCTCCCCTAATTTGGAGTTTAACCCCCCCCCCACTCCGGACCAACTTGCCCATGTATGTATAGAAGTCCATTTGTTTTTAAAAGAATTCAATAAATAAATTCATAATAGTGATGTTCCTACCCTCTAATGTCATCCTCCGGAGCTCCGGTGATTTAGAGCGGAGGGACGTCCGGAGCTCTGCCCAAACGAGCTATTTCAAGCGTATTTAAGCTTTAAATATGTTTTAATTATTTTATTTACGTGTTTAGGGCTTATTTTAATGTTTTTAATAGGTTTTGAAAAAAATTAGTTTGATGGTATTACTCTTTATTTATCACTCCTTATATTACTAAAATAGGGCAGTCCTCCGGACTTCTGATGTTGCTTCGGATCCCCGCTCTGAAGCTCTGAGAAACAATATTAATTCATACAAGCTCGGCAACTACACAGCATTCTTTTGCTTTTAAATTTATTTGGCAATAAATCGCAGCAAAAGATTTATTACGTGTTACATAAATAAATAACAATATTCTTGCAGATTTATTGCCTATTTATGAGCAATAAGCAAAGATAACCAGTAACCACGATGATCGTCTTTATCATTGATTATCTACAGTGATAAGGACAATTATCCACGGTTCAACACTAATCGTGGCTGATCGTGTTTGGGTCATTCACCATCATAATAATGAATAAATACGCTCAATCATGCGTTTAGAACTTTTAAAAAACCAATCAAAATCACACACTTTGTTTTGATCTCACATGACACAGACGGCGCAAGTTGGCGCGTCCCACTTAATTTACGTCGGATTTGGCGAAAAACTACAAGTTGAAAAGAGCCAACTTGAAACAACGCGAAAAAAAGCTGCTCTCGAAACCGAAAAAAAACCAGATGCAAAATCGACGGTGGAAAAGAGCCATCAGCGATCTCGGGGTGCGTACGCGGGCCCCGTCCGGTCCGGGCTTAATACTAGCGGGTTTGCGGGGAATTTGGAGAGGATCCGCTGCTGTTCTTTGTTTGCTTTCCACTTAAGCAAACAACACAAGAAACAATGCGAGGGCTGCCCACCCCGCTCCCCCCCTTACGGCTTACGCCCGACTCCGCGTCGCTCCCGTTTGAAAGGCGGGTAACCGATCCGACCCACTTCGGCCCCCAAAAGAGCCCTACAAACTCCTCATTTAAACTAGCTACCTGTTAAGACAAAGTCAAGACAAAATCCTAAGACAAAAGCCACAGCTAGTATGATCAAGAATGAACTTCGACTTATTCTGTTGTAACGGGTTTTACACTTTTTTAAAGGTCCGAGCAAAGGCCCGATTTCTATTTTAGCTTGATATAAGTACACATGGACATGACGAATTAACTCCCTTCTCTACCAATTCTAAAACGAAACAATTACCAATATTCTAATGCAGTGTTACATTACTCTTTTGTAAATTCGAAAAATTGGAAAAACAATAAATAATTTTTTATAATAAAACCACCTCAGAATTTCTGTTTTGAGGTTCAAAAACCTGTTACAAACGCGATAGATGTAGCCATTTTTGTTTGTTTTTTTTTAAATTTAAAAACGATGCCTAATAAGAATGCACACCCATAAAAAAGAACGATGCGCTAAGAATACTTTTACTAGTTTTAAATATTTCAAATCTGAATATTATTATGACCCTTTGTGTAAGTTTTTAATGCTTTTTAGAGCTGAAGTGGGCCGATTATTGATATGCCATATAGCAGCCTAAAATCCTGTATCAGTACTGTTGCTGGTGATCGAAATTGAAATAAATATTTGTCATATTTCGAAATGACTTTGCTTTTCGAAAAGTATGTGTGTTTATTTTGCTTAAAGTAGGATACGCAAGTCCGATATTACTTGGCGCTAACTACGCAACCAAAATGATCTAATTTTTGGATGCTATAGAACAATACTATTATGATAATGCATTAGATTGTTTAAAAAGCTAGAATTAAAGCTACTATTGTATTTTGATATGCACTCTGGCATACTTAATATATAAAACTGGTCATAAATTTAATTTTTGCAGTACTTTGTCTAAAAACCGCACTAATTTTAATCTTTATTAACTTCTTTAACGACAGTCAATGTAAACCATGTTCATTCTATCTACATTGTCATTATAAAGATTAGAAGCAAATGAGTTGGATCAACAAAAGCGCAACTCTCTCTTTCGGCAGAAAAAACCAACTCACCCTTAAAAAAAATAACCAGTTTAACTAATCCGCGCGCGAAACATTAACAAGCTGATTTCTTTGCCGCTCAAAAGGCTTATTCTCGAGGGTTTTAATAACAATGAGAGTTTATGGAGAAGCCCTTGGTTTAAAAAATCTTAAAAGCATTTTGTATTCAGAAAAAATAATAGGAAGGAATAATAATGTATGAGTCATTTATTTATACTGGCAGATTCAAAGTAAACTTAATACATCAGTGCAAATTTACAATACTTACATTACAAATCCTATAGTTTGCTTTTGCAGTGATTTTCTAAAAATTAAATATTCAATACTAAAGATTTAATTGCATTTGTAAGAGACTGTCCCACTGTACACTAAATTTTTAACAAAATTTTACTAAAAAAGTCGCACATATGCGCAATTTTGTGCGATATTTCTCGCAAAAATCTGCCATATTCTGTTAGTTTTTCTGGGCAGCGATTTTAACGCAGTGTTAGCTTCTCTTACCCGTCGCCTACTCGTGGTGGAAGTGTCAACGATGGATCTTCCAGAGGAATCAACGTTGCAAAGGACGGATACCCTTCTCCCAACTCCCCATCATCTGACTCGCCGTGTTTTTGGACCGGGATCAGCCAATGCCAGAGTCGCTGATCCGGTCGTTACTGCTGGCCTCGGGAATACACCAGAACCCCGTTCCCTGGACCTGCTCGGTGTGTAACTCCAACATTAGTTAATCGGAACTGCGCCTCTGTTTTGTGTCCCATCCGCAACAGGTGGTGTCATTTCAGCAAAACTGGAAAGAACTACAGTGGACTTAAAGCGACGACGGAATGGAGAAGCAATTATGCTTGTTCGTCCTGCAAACCGCTTAACACTCCTATAACATTTGCAACATCTACAACCACCCCAAGTCTGCTTGACCCATGGCTGCGGGTCTCGCCTGCTGCGCCCGATCTAAACATCCTACAGTTTAACTGCAATTGGGATAAGCAACAAGATCCAAGAAATCCTTGATTTCATGCTGTCCCATGATATCAATATTGCTGCGCTGCAGGAAACCAAGTTAACCAAAAGATCCAGAAGCCCAATAACACCTGGATACACACTTTTGAGGAAACACCGAGAGGAGAACAAAGGTGGCGGAATCGCATTCCTAGTCCACCAGTTCACAGAGCTTCATGTCGAATATCGGGAGAAGCACATGGAGATACAGAAGATCTGCATAGGCATGGACAGTTCCAGACTGGAGCTTACCAATGTCTACTTGCCTACCTGCGACCAACCCTAACCAGGCCATTTCCTTCGGTAAGAAAACTATTCAGAGCAGCAAGGAGATTGCCAACAGATTCAACAAGCAGTTCACTTCAGCAGTCCAGCACAAAGCAAGCAAATCGGCCCAAAAGATGAAGAAGCTGATTAGGAAATTCGACAAGTCAGATAACGTTACCATTTCAGAAGACGCCATGACAACAGCTAAAGCCAAAGAAAAAAGCCAAAAAAGCCAAAGCCTCTAAGGAAATGGGTCCTGATGGTCGCTGCACAATCCATCTCAAACATCTTGGCGCAAATGGAACCTCATATCTAAAAAAGGCGAAATCTGGTGTACACAGACAGACTGTAACCTCAGCGATCGCTGCATACGCTTCGAATCCAGTCCTGGGACGTCGCCCACCAAAGATAGATACTTCTAAAAAATAACTACCGAGATCCAGCAGAAAAACGTTATCGCAGCTGAGGTCTGGATACTGCAGACTCCTGAACTCTTATCAACACAGGATTGACAGAAACATTCCAGACCGGTGCCTACGCTGTTTGAAGGGCCCCCATGACACCAAACACTCGTTCAGCTGCACAGCTAAACCCACAGCGCTGAGAATAGAAGACCTATGGTGACAACCTAAGAAAGCCGCCATATTCCTAAACCTGTTCAGACCGCCAAAATGACAAAGGAGTTGGGCCAACAACAACAACAACGCAGTGTTGGTTCCCTTGCAGTAAAAATTGCCAAAAATTTTGTACTTAATGCTGCTTTTTTCACACAGTGATTATTTTTTCACAACAAAAAAAGGCAATTCGTACATGTACGATTTTTTTAGCAAAATTTGGTTCAAAAATTTAGTGCAAGGTTCGGACATTGTCTTGTGTTATATATTTTAGAGGAAAGTAATAATTGCACTTATGTATCCATTTATAATGTTTCTATACTTTTATATCTATCTCTAAAAATAATTTTCAAAATGTGATGGCACTTTAATGGACATAAACAAGGGGAAAGGGATGAAACACTCTCTCTTATAATTTGAGTTAGAAGTTTAATGTCTTTTACTTCAGATTTCAAAGGGAACGTTAATCTTTTTTTAATTTTTTTTTCAATAAAAAATAAAATTTAAACAACCTTTAATTTTAACATTATTTTCATTAATAATACCTCTAAATTTAACGCACAAAACTATTATGCATTCACCTGCATTGTATATTTGCGAAGACTGTTTAAAAAAGCACACAATATTTTTACACGAGAACACTGATTTTAAAAAAAGTGACCGAATTTAAAATTTAAAAGAAAAAAAAAACGTTTAAAAACCGTGTAAAACACATTTAGCTACTTACCGAGTCCCTTGTCGTCTACGCCCGGGTTCTCCAACCACTTGATGGCCTGCTCGATACGACCGGCCACAGTATGGGCGGGCTGCAGTGCTCCGGAGCGCTCCATGTTCTGGACGGAGCGGCCCAGAACACCCGCATAATCCTTCCCGCCAACCAATTCCCGCAACTTCTGCGCGATCCCCTTCGCCAGCCCTTGCGCCTGCGGAGTGTCCCCTGAAATAAAATAACTTGTCTCAGATCATTTTTAGCTCTTACTTACTATAAAATGATTAAGATGAATAATAGTGGTTGTAATGTAACCTCTAATAATTTTAACAAAACCTTTTTTTTTAATTTTGAGGCGTTCCATCGCATTGATAGATTTTTAATGCCCCGAGGCACGGTTATTTAATGATAACCTTTTTTTAAATTATAAAAATTTGCAATATTATTCTACTTCTAAACAAAGTTTGACTAAAATACCAAAAATGTCCGTACCTTGTCTGGCGGCTCTGAGTTCGCAAAGGCTGTCGGTGAGGGAGTGGATGTTGGAAGTGGCGATGCGGATCTCGTTGGCGTCTTCGGGCAGGGCCCGTTCCGCTATCCGATCCGCGTACTCCAGAATCTTACGGATAGATTTCTCGCCTAAAATATTTCTTTTTTAAAAAAATATTAGTAGTCAACATTACTTGTAGTGTAGTATTAATAAAAAATAATGTGCAACGACAAAAATGAATATATTTTTGATCAGAGGGGATCTTACCTTTAAAAACTTACGAATATATTTCTTGCCTAAAATACTGCTCTTTAAAAAAACTATTATAATAAAAATAACTTGTCGTGAAAATAAAAAAATATGCGCACTTAGACCTGTGCACGGTCTGGAAATGCCCTCCCCACCGAAATATTAGTGGGTGTGCCTCCCCGCTCAAAAATGAGAAAGTACCCAAAATTACGGCGCAATTTTTCGACCTATTATGACGCCATCATCGCAAAATTTTTGCAGTTTTAGCTTATTCCAACGTTTTAAGCCATTTTAGACCTATTTTTACTTACATTTCGCCTTCTTGTCCATTTTCCATCTTTTTTCTCTTTTTTTTTCGTTTTTTCTCTTTCTCCCCTGCTTGCCCCCCCCCAAATTATTGCCCCCCGTGCCCTCACCCGTTTTGCAATTGCCTCCCCCTCTAATAAAACCCCCGCGGGGAGGGGGCAGTGCAAAGATCTGCGCACTGACAAAAAATGATTTTTGGTTATATCGCCATGACCGTACCCCGGGAGGGGGAATAATAGTTCCGATAATTTTAATATCAAGAAAAAAATGGCATTTATTTTTTAACAAGCGCTAGATACAAGAAACTTCTCCCTTTGCAGTAAATTCTGACTATCCTCAGCATTTCACAAACTTGGTACGAAACAAATATATTATATATATATATATTAGCAGTGGCGTGCCCAGGGGGGGGGGGGGGGGGGCGCCCCCCCCCCCCCCCCCCGAAATCCGGCGAAGCCGGATTTTTTCGTAAGGGGGGACCCTTACGTTTTTTTGAAATTTGGGGAGAAAATTTTTTTCTTAAATATTAATACAGAAACTTTCCTGATGCCTTCCAAAAGCATATTAATAGTCAAAAAACCTTGTTTTCCCCGCTTCGCGGGTAGTTTAAATTGACAATTTATCTCAGTTTTTCGATTTCAAATCGTTTTTGCCGCTTAATAGTTAAGGCATACATGTTAAATAAAACTACTATAAACACTATTAACCTTTTATTAACGTTTTAAACACATGCTTTAAATGGATAGGAATAAAAAAACCTTAAATTTTGTTTTAATTATCATCTGGAATTAAAATTTCTAGTGTATTTTAGCGCCTTAAATTAAAAATTTTCTCACCCGGGGGGCATTCTGCCCCCCGGACCCCCCCTGACAAGGAGCTCTGCCCCTTTACCCCGCTGGGGGGCTCTCGCCCCCAGCCCAGACCCCCCATTTCTGGGGGGCTGCCGCCCCCCAGACCCTCCTCAAGGTTAGTCTATACCCCCCCAGACCGTCCCCCCAAATGAAATCCTGGGCACGCCACTGTATATTAGTGTGGTCAGTTGCTACAAATATCAGTTAAAATGATAAAATTTTTCAATAAATTTACACGTCAATTAGCGATTTTTATGGAAAACATGAAATTTTTAAAACATTCATTTTTGTCGTACAAATTTTATATGTTATGTTATATAATAGTTTTCTTTAAAAAAATTAATAATTAGCATTTACCACAACAATTTTTTAGGAAAAATTATAAAAGAAAAGGAAACCTTTTTAGAAATATCTATACAAATGTATATTGATTTATAATAAAAAGAACGCCAAATGTTTTCATTTAATACCTAGAAACATAATGTTTAAAAGCAGAATTGTTTACTTTCAAAGCGCAGTTTTATGTTTTTTTTATAGCTGAAGCGGGCCGGCGATGGATATTCCATATTGCCGCAGGGTGCATTCCTGCTAAACGCAGACCTAGGGAACTGGTGTGAGATAGGTAGGCCTCCCTTCCCCCTTAACTCTATTTATAGCAGTAAATCAACCCAAAATAACAAAACGTAAGTTTCCATATTGCCGCAGGGTGCATTCCTGCTAAACGCAGACCTAGGGAACTGGTGTGAGATAGGTAGGCCTCCCTTCCCCCTTAACTCTATTTATAGCAGTAAATCAACCCAAAATAACAAAACCTAAGTAAATTTTGTTTCATTTTATTTTAATTTATCTTATTTTACACTTATATCTATGTCTTTTATTTCTATTTCTTTGATCTTTTTAAGCTATTTAACTATCATATTATTATTTAATTTATCTTAGGTTAAAATTTTGTTTTTTTGGTTATTTCCTTTTCAATATTATTATTATATATTATTCTCATACAAAAATTATGTTTAAGGTTTAATGTTTTAGGTCAAATTCGTAAAATCATTTTGGTCAAATTGAATTTTTTTATAATAAAAATTCTGATTATTATTATACATAGTGAAATAGGTTTTTTATTAAAATCATAAATGTTAACTTAAGTGTGAAATTTTTTTAAACTTGTCGTAAATCATCATTTATTTGTATTTTAAAGCTAAAATAACTTACCGACACCACCTCTAACTGCTCTGGAGTCCGCTAACCAATCGAAGGCAGCTTGCATAAGGCTTTCAATCGCTGACTAAAATTTAGTAAGCTACTAAATACAACAATAAAAACTATTATGAAATCTAGGATCAAGCTGTTTTGTAATAAAAAACGAGAGGTGGGGCAAAGGAAGAAAGCCTATATCCACAATTGTAAATATAGTTTTCTTATTGTAAAACTGCAAAAAATAGGCTTTTGTCATCTCAATATTATTCTAAAGTCAAACTAATACCGGCTTTTACTTATTTTTCTTCAAAAGTCTGAAGGCCACCTTGTTGCTAGTTGTGTTGAAAATCTGTTAATTACATAAAAATTATCAAATAACCAGTCTGCGTATGGCATAATGTTTATTAAGATCCAATTCTTTTGTTTGATTCCTACTTTTTGAAATTTTTTTACTTATTCTTTAAAAGCTCTTAAAGATAAAAATTTATAAAATGACTTTATCCGGATAAACCTGGGATCTTACCTCAATACCAAACTACAAAAAAAGGGTTTTCAAAAAAAAACTCTGACTGAATATTCCAACGCTTAATTAGTGAGGGATTCTAAGTCCCACATTTTTTTGCTGCAATGAAAGCGCTTTAACAACGGGAGAAAAAAAGTTAAATTCCTTAAAGATGCCGTGCGGAGTCAAACTTTTTGTCTGCGATTTTGATAATTTTTTGTGAAAACCTTACCCCTGCCCCCCAATAGCCCACAAAATTTTTTTCAACAAAATATCTGCAGTGGTTCAGAAGTTATGACCCCCCCCCCCCCCCAAAAAAAAATAGAATTTTTCGACAATGCTATACGTGACAATTTGCTCAATTGGTATTACGATTTACGTTACAAATTATGCACTCAAAGAAAGCGGCTACTTTTTACTCTAATTTGATACTTCGATCATTAAGATTGGTGCAGTATTTGTCGAAATATTGCGTTTGCCGTACAAAAACCAGCGATTTTTTCGTTAAAAGTGATATTGTGAAGTTTGCCCAACCTTTCTTTCCTTCACTTGGTGTTTTTAGCGAAAATACCGAGTGTTTTTTGCAAGTGAAAAGCAATATCTCGACAAATACTGCACCAATCTTAAGATCAAGGTATCAAATTAAAGTAGAAAGTAACCGTTTTCTTCGAGTATACTTTGTAACTTAAATTGTTATACTCATTGAGCAATTTTTCACGTATAGAATTGTCAAAAAACGCCATTTTTGGGTGGTCATAACTTATAAACCACTGGAAATAGTTTGTTGAAAAAAATTTTGTGGGCTATTGGGGGCAGGGGTAAGGTTTTCACAAAAAATTTTCAAAATCCAACACAAAAAAGTTTGACTCCGCACAGCACCGCACCTTCAAAAATCTTTACCCTCCCGGAATTCAGTATTTGGCCAGTAAAATAAGCAACTTAAAAAGGTCTCAACCTACCAGCGCTTTTCGCATGACAGTAAGATTATCCGCGTCCCATTCCTCCTCATCGTATGTGGTGAGTTGAAGGACTCGGATGATTTCGTTCATTTCATCCATCATCCTTTGCGAAAGGTAGTTCCGGTTCTCTGCGGCCTCTTGAACCCCTTTACCGCTAGTACCTGAAATATTAGTTGCAGATAAAAAAAATTACTCCTGTATTAATCCAATTAAAATAACCAGTTAAAAATATTTTTTTTAAATTACGCTTAAATAAAAAAAATCTTTTAATTATTCAAAACATACTCCACATAGTTTCATTTTGTATAAACTGCGCAAAGTTTTAAAAAACATTACTATTATATAAACCTCTAGCAACAAAAATTTGAACTCGCTCACATATTAACATACAGTCCAGTGGCGTGCCCAGGATTTTATTTGGGGGGGCGGTCTGAAGGGAGTAAATACTAACCCTGAAGCCTGAACGGGGATCTGGGGGGGGCGAGAGCCCCTAGCGGGGTCAAGGGGCAGGGCTCCTTGTCAGAGGGGTCCGGGGAGCAGAATGCCTCTCGGGGAAGAAAATTTTTAATTTAAGGCGCTAAAATACACTAGAAATTTTTATTCAAGATGATACTTATTACAAAATTTAAGGTTTTTTAAGCCCTATACATTTAAAATATGTGTTTAAAATGTTAATAAAAGGTTAGTAGTGTCTATAGTTATTTTATTTAATTTTATTTTATTTTATGCCTTAATTATTAAACGTCATAATCGATTTGAAATCCAAAAACTAAGATAAATTGTTAATTTAAACTATCCGCGAAGCAAGGAAAATTTGGTTTTTTTTACTATTAATATGCTTTTGGAAGGCATCATGAAAGTTTCTGAATTAATATTAAAGAAAAAAATTTTTCTCTCCCAACATTCAAAAAACGTAAGGGTCTCTCCTTACAAAAAAAATCCCACCGGATTTTGGTGGGGAGGGGCGGCCGCCTTGGACACGCCACTGATACAGTCACAGTCCTATTTAACATTCAAGAAACAGCCTGTTTAATCTTAATATTTTCCGAAACTAAATACAATCAAATTTGAAAATTAGCATCAAATATACTTTAAACCTGCAAACATAAAAAAATTTAACACAAATCAATAAATAACCAACAAAAAATAAAATATTTCATAAGTTAACGAAACGAACAGTTAAATCTATATTAGTCCCTATTTTATTTCCTACTTTGCGTGGAAAAGAAACCTCAGGCTTTGAAAATTATATTATGCTAATCAGTACTTTTTTCCTAGCTACCCAACAAACACATTATTTTTTTGTTGGCAATTTGTCCTTTTTTTTCTAGTTTTGCGTATCGTGAGGAACTCTCATGACCATAAATAAATAGTTCTTTTAAGTGCATCCATATATTATAAAATTTAACTTATGACATTTATCAACTGATTTTAAATTTGCATTGACAAATCTAAATTGAAACCCTACAAGTTTCGTTAGAGAAATAAGTTTTGAAAAATTGACATTGAACTGTTATGTTCGACAAAAAGTGGTTATTTAATTTAAAACTGTGATTATTTTAACCCATTTTTGTGCAAAAAACTTTTTTATCACTAAAAAATAAGCTTTGAATGGCAAAAACTGACCATATAGTAGACAACCTAACACGAATTTTAAAATCTTAACAATAAGAACAAATCGTCATTACTATGACAAAATGAGCCACTGTCGTTAGAAAATAAACTTCACTGTGACTTATTTCGTAGTTAAAAGGGTTCGGTTTTAAATTTAAAATAAGTCACAGGCACACATATTTTATACGAACTGTGGCTCATTTTGCCGTAGTATTTAGTCCATTTTGCAAAGATTACCAGACGAGGCAGGGGGAATAAAACCGATGGGCGCAAGCAGGGAAAAAAGAAAAAAAAGGAGGAAAAAAGAAGAAGGAAAAAGAAAAAAAAAGTAAAAAAGTAAAATTTAAGTGAAAATAGGTTTAAAATGGCTTAAAATGCATTGAAATAGGCTAAAAACTACACATATTTGGCAATGATAGCATAATAATACGTCAAAAATGGCGCCATAATTTTTTGGTACTTTTTTTATTTTTGGGCGGGGGGTGCAATAAAACGGGGAGGGGGGCACAGCCACTAATATTCCCGGGGGGCTTTTCCAGACCGTGCGCAGGTCTGCCAAAGAGTATAATTTGCTGTCAACATTAATGTTCGATAACTAATTTTAAATGGGAAGTGATCTGGTAATTAAAAAAATAATTGAGTGAATTTGTTTTATTTTTAAAAATACTTTTAAAAAATATGAATGGATTTATTAAAAAATTCTAGTAGCATACCCAAGAGCTCGGGTAAACTGTTAGACAGTATTATTATTACTTATGACATTTATTATTCGCTATGCTATAAAAAAAAGTTTTGCTTTTTAAGGATCACATTTTTAATGATATCTGCTGTAGCTGTGTTGCGTTGTTAACCCTTTGGGATTTTTTCGTTCAAAAACCGCTGCATATCCGCAGAAGGTATTTCACGACAGTGCTGCACTGTGTGAAACTCCGCGCCCCGCCTCGACGGCCTCTGACAGGCGTGGTTAACACAGAACAGCACTGACGCGGAATAACTTCTGCGGATATGCAGCAGAATGAATCCCAAAGTGTTAAAGATAAATATTTGTTTAGACAGCTAATAGTCTTAGGCAAAGAAAAACCCATAAATATATAACTTTACTATATAAATCTACCAGCCCCTTAGCGAAATAAGTGCTTACTTTAGTTAGTCCATAGTACTCACAATTTTTTTACAAGCTATAAAGATGCTAAAAAACAACAAACAAACCTTGACTGTGAATCTGAATAAAAATCTTCATAGCACAAATTAGAATAGGAGCTAAAGTTTTAATCGAATCCATACACCTAATAAGAATTTCCCTGTGAACTTGATGTGTTAATTCTTTTTCGCGCAAATCAACGTCTTTCGACACTCGTGTAAGCCATGGGCTGATATCCTAAACAAGCAATAGTAAGATGTCAGATTAGATATTATATTTATTGATACACTTTATTACAAAAAGAAAGCATAAAAAATGCGAAAAACATGTTTTAAGCAGAATAGCATAAGCAGTATCTTAGAATATACTAAAGAATTTTATGGTTCATTCATAAAGACCTCTATTTTATCATTATTTATAAAAACAAATTCGAAGAAAGTACAGACTTTAAGTTTATACTGCAAATATACCTAAAGGTAAAACAGATTAAACTTTAGTAATGCAAGCACTTTTGAAAAGCAAAAAATACCTTAACCAGTTTTGTTGGACTTGAATAAAAAACTAAATGAATATTAAAACAGTAATAATTAATAACTTCAAAAACTAAAGGTATTTATAATATGTTGGCTCAGATTCATTCGGACTGGGTCCGCTTGTTTCGACGAAAAAACCCTGGACTCTTTCTACTTTTTAAAATCCGTTTCACTCACCCACCGAAAATATTGACCGAAAATCACTAAACTACATTTCTGGAACTGGGGACCCCCTAGAAAAAAAATCCAGCCCCCCCCCCTCCCCTAAATTTTCGAATTTTTTACCCCTGACCCCCCTCTAGATTTTGAAGTCTGACCCCCCTCCCCTCTCGAGAAAATTTTAGGTACTTTCTTATACTAAATTTTCTTCCAAAAACGTGAATTTTTAACACAAATTCATGTTTTTACACCCTTTTTATATCAAAATATCGCTTTTATTCAATAAAATGGAGTATTATCTTATACAAAATTATTATTAAACCTTTAATGGTTTAAAGCTATTTTTCTTCGGACACTGAACCCCACCTGACTCCTCTCTAGGTTTCAAAATCTTCCACTCTGGGTCGACCCCCTAGAAAGCTAGGGAGGATCGACCCCGGCCCCCCCCCCCCCCCCCCCCCCCCCCCCCCCCCCCCCCCCCCCCCCCCCCCCCCCCCCCCCCACCCACGCACCCACCAACACCCCCCCTAAAAACGCCCTAGAGTTTGAAATGTCATTTACCCAGGGTAAACACCCCCTATTTCGGTGACCGTGTTAATCTATGGCAGGTAGTTCACAGATTTTTGTAATTTTTAGAGTAAAAATGATTAAAACAAAATATTTTTGTGTGTACAGCGTATACCCACCAACCTAGATAGACAAAACAGGTTGGTATGTTAGAGGGGTGGTAAATGACCCCAAGATTTTTTTAAAAATGCCCTAATATACCTTTTTTAGCTTTTTTATAATGAAACTAGCAACAATGTAAAGGGATATACACGTATACTTCCTTTGGTAAACAAAACACTAGAGGTGGTTTTAATTGCCTAATTTCAAAAAATGTGGAGGTGGGCTTACACCTTCAAACAAACATCCTCCTCTTCTTCCTACACATAGGTGGGCAAGGGGGGTTGGGGGTTATACCCCTCCTCAAAATCCCGATTATAGCCGACACTCCCCTAGAATTTGGGGGTACCCCGGACACCCCCTAAAATTTGGAGGGTTCCAGTACTAAAACGCTAAAAATGGAGTATTAGAGGTATACCCCAAAAAAAATTTTGGACACCCCCCCCCAAAATTTCGGGGGTCGGGTATACCCCCAAAAAAATCGGGGAGGCTGCCCACCTATGCTCCTACATATACCCATCTCAGTACGAACCACCCCCTATGCCCATAGGTGTTTTTGGTCGGGTCCGCTAGGGGGGGTCCACCAACGGGTGGAAGGCCAAAATTTTTTAGGGGGGGGTCCAGGGGGGTCCGGACCCCCCTGGCTTTTTAGGGGGGGGTCGACCCCGGGTGCGAGATTTCAAATTTAGGGGGGGGTCAGGGGGGTCCAATTTTTTAGCAAAATTTTTTTAACTCAATAATTTAAGTGTTTTTAGGTCTAATATTGAATTTTATGTATTAAAACAGCCTATTTAGGCCTAAAAAGTGTATTTAAACACTGTTTTTAACTAAAAACTGGTGTTTTTGACAGTAAATAAAAAATATACTTTCAAATTGGTCGGGAGGGGGGTCAGCCTCGCTAGGGGGGGTCAGGCCGGACCGCTCTCGAGCTTTGGGGGGGTCCAAAATTTTGGCTCTAGGGGGGTGCACCCCTCTGTACCCCCCCCGCCAAAAACACCTATGCCTATGCCCTGTCCATCTTAATTCGTTAGGTATTGTATCGTTATTACTAATTACTACTACACAAAGTGTCACAATCATTACAAAATCAAACCAACGTGACTCTGACTCATAAAGTTTATACCATATTTGTGCGTTAAAAAACAAAAAAAGTCACAATTACTGGTATTTTATTATAATTCTGACTCATTGTGCCATCATAGTAAGGACGGTATATACCTTGACGAACTGTTGGAGATCTTCCATGGACTCGATGACCTCGGCCACAGCCAGGTAGTCCAGAACTTTCTTGCAGCCGCGGATGATCTTCCGCACTTCTGACTCATCGAAGCACAGCAGCAGTGCCGACGTACCCTGAAGAATTCCTGAAACAACACCCACCATTTTAAAAATCGTAAAACAAAGAAAAAGGAACATTGGACTATTTGGATTAGGAGCAAGAAAGCATAAAACGGCTAGTGTTTTCTCTTCCGTTCGACTTATACAATTCACGTATACACAGTTTTTTTGTATATTTGTTTATACAGTGTCTTCGTATATTTGTTTTGTTTTTTTAGTGAGGGGGAGGTGGGTGGGTACAGTAGAACCAATCTTTTGTAGTGCCAAAATTTCGAACCCCCCTCATGGAAAAAATTCAGGGGCCCCTCCCCCATAAGCTCAAGAGCGGTCCGGCCTATTGCACCCATCTAGCGAAGCCGACCCCCTTTCTCTTTTAGCCAATTTACAAGTATAATTTTATTTTACTGTCAAAAGACGGATTTTAAAAAAGGCAGTTGTTTTAGTTAAAAACAGTATTTTTATACATTGTTTAGGCCCAAATATCCTGTTGCCACCTCGGCCAGGGGGGCCGTACTCTTCTGGGATATCCCCCTCCCATCCCTAGACGACCCAGCCAAAAACATCTATGCACATATGTATAAAATCGATTACGATTTCATATTCATACTACCACGCACCAATAATAACAATCTTAAAAAAACAACGGAAAAGTCGTCTGGCTCACCCCTCGCGCCTTCTATAAGTTTTTTCCGGGCGGGACCGGAGTAAGGGTCGGCCTTGAGCATACCGCAGGCGTCCTCTAGCAGCCGGGAGCTGGCCTCCACCCTCTGCAGGGCCGGGGGCATGTCCTGCTGGAGGATCGTGTCGTCCGAAGAGTGGCACGTATCATAGCCAACCTGAAAACCAATACACAATAATCAACATGTACAAATATATAGACTACTTAGTTCTGTTCTGAATAAGGGTTTTTTAGTGTAGGAAGACGGCAAAATGACTACCAAAGTGCCAAGGAGAATCTGTAGGATCATATGTAGGAGAAAATTGAGAAACAGCGAGCGACTAGTACATTTTACGGTTTCAAATATTGCCACTTTGTACGTACGGCGCTACTACTCGTGCGTTTGGTTTTCACTTTTTTAATGTTTTATTTACAGAAAATGCTTCTATTTAAAAGTTTTGAATGGAATTTGTGGAAATTAATCTTTAAATTTTGATTATATAGTTTTACAACCAGAAAATTAATAAAATAGGTCCAAAAGGGCTTATACGCATTAAAATAGGCAAAAACAGCAAAAAATTGGCGATGATGGCGTCATAATTTTTGGGTGTTTTTTCATTTTTGGGCGGGGGGAAATAAAACGAGGGGGGGCAAACGGGGTTGTTTTAGCCGTATTTTTACGAAAAACAGGGCTGATAAGAAATTATTCAAAAAGTGCTCCTGAAAATCACAATTTAAACACATACTGTTTGTTATAAATCCATTTCATCACCGCATAAAATAAATTTTAAAAATATAACCAATAAAAAACTAACTTTAGACCAAAAAAACGCACCACCCTTATTGGGCCGTGATATTTGCAAATAAAATGCTGTAAGTTCCAACAGCCAACAATTTTTTAAAATCAATTGTTACATTTTACGCAGGGCTAATTTAGTCCACGAAAGTGCGCGAAGCGAATGCCGCAAAGCTCTGCTTCTATTGTTGGAATTAGAGGTTGACCCTTTGAATTCATATTAAACCTCCTATTTATTTTTAAATTATGCTGCACTACACCGTTAGATTAATCGCAATAAAAGCGTTTTTATTGATTTTTTTCGCACAATAACCGAAAATAAGGCGAGTATTTCAAGCTTATTTTTTGTAAATTGTCTTATATAGATTTGTTAACGTTTTGGAAGATAAAATTATAGGAGAACAAAAGCTGGTGGGTTTCCACCACTTCATCGCAATTAAAAATTTCATATGCTATAGCGATGTTCCTACCCTCCAATATCGTGCTTCGGAGCTCTGGCGATTTAAAGCGGAGGGATGGTTAAGTGAAAAGAGCAATCTTACCCTTAGATACATTTCGACGGCTCTGGAGACAGCGGGCATGCGGCGGATCCTGATGGCGTCTCACATCCTCCGCTTTTTTTCGCCGGAAGAGGGATCCACCAGTCGTGAGACCTGAGACGCAAATAAAATTTATATTATATACTTTTTTAATTAATTTTTTCAATACCTATAAATATACTTGCTCATCTCATAGAAAAAGAAAGTTACAGCTAAATCTGAAAGCTATGTATATAAATAGACGGCAAATTGTTCGCTCGTGTTAATATATTTGGGCATTATAAAGTGCATCAACCACATTCAACCTCTATATAATATTACAAAATAAAAAGTATTTAAATATTTGATTAATAAATGAATACTGTTACGGTAACCAAATGGGAAATTTATTTTTTGTATTTTGACGTTTGAGCCACTTTGGGCTTGGACGTGGGTTGGATTATTTTACATTTTACATGAAAATGTTCAAATACAAACAATCAAAATTCTTTTTAAAATTTAAAGTTTTAAGTTGAGAAGAGGTACCCTATACAGAGATGGGACTAGTAATTAGTCCCAATATTTTTCAAAGGTGTAATTGTAGGCAAATTTCGGTCCCATTTATAGCAAATTGTTTATAACATAAATATATAGGGTATGTAGAACAGAGATATTCAAAATTTTACAGTTTCAGCTTTAGACAATTCGGGAAATAAGCCATCGAAAAATGACTTAAGCCTAGTGACATTTCCCATACGGGCCTGAGCCCTTTTTTCGTAAATTCTCATCTACGTCATTTCTCATGAAATCATGGTAATTTTATGTTGATAGGGTAAAAACTCGTTCTTTGGCGGCGACTCGCTAATGCTCCTCAACGTCACTATTATTAGTCAAATAAGTCAATAAAAAAATTAGTGCTAAACTTTTAGAGATATAATGAATATCAAATCGGCAAGCAGCAAAGGGACCATAGTACTTTTTTGGGGACATAGGGGTCCACCCCCTCGCTAGAGCCAAAATTTGGACCCCCCCTAGAAAAAAATCCAGGGGCCCCCTCCCTCCAAAGCTCAGGGGTTCCGGCGGGACCCCTCACCCCCGGTAACGTAGGGCCCCACACCCTCCCTTCCGAATGATGGAAGTATATTTTTTTATTTTACTGCCAAAAATATTGTTTTCGAGTTAAAAACAGTGTTTAAATATATATTTTTTTTCTAATTTTTTTTTTTCAGTACATAAAATTTAATATTAGACCTAAAAACACCTAAGTTATTGAGTTAAAAAAATTTTGTTAAAAAATTGTACCCCCCTTACCCCATAAAATCGGCACCCGGAGTTGATCTTAAAAAGTCAGGGGCTGAAAAATTTCGGCTTTCCACCCGGGGCGGGACCTCATGCAGCGGACCCTACCAAAGATCAAGGATGTACACTCATATGAGAATTACTCAATAAAAAAAGAGTTTTGAAGACTACGCTTCGTTCCATCCACCAATTTTTTTAGTTTATTCAATACAAAACAAGATTATATCCTTTGAAGTTTGGCACCAAAAATTTGACCCGTCTCTTCTGATGCTCAAATATCGTGCTACACTTAAAATATCAGATTTTTAAATAACAATGTAACACAATTTTTGTGTTCAAAAAAAATTTCCTGCTAAGCCCTATCAGCTGCCCTAATAAACAAAACTTGGTCCATTTTATGCGTTTTCCACACAAGCTATTAATTCATTTTCATGAACTGTCACCAAATTTTTTCTTCCCATTCTAATAGTAAGCATTTTATTTATTATTTTTTAGGAGATAAATCTGACACAAAAAATTTTTTCTTCCTCATTTATATATTATATTTATTTATTATAAATTTATTACGATATATAAATTCACAAAATTTTTAGACTTAATAATTTTTAAATAGTATAGGTCTTGATTTTATTAGTTGATAAAACTGTATAATGTTACAATGAGGTTAACTGTTAATTCTTTAAAAAACAAACAGAATTATCAGTTATGACTGTATTAATTGATTAATTATTATAAATATTAATTTATACTAACTATGTCGGATAATAGCGAACACATACGAAGGCCTCGAATTGAAAAATCCATTCTATTATTGGTTTAATCTTACAATTCAAACTTAGGTAAAATACTTGTTTAAAATCCATATAATCATGAAAGAAACTCTGTTAATTTATTTTACTGTTGTTTTTTCTCTTGTGGCGCAAAATAGGACAAGTCTGACACGTCATTGTAGTAAATTACAGTACGTTAGAAAAATCCAAAAAAATGATTGGATTCACATGTTATATTTAACAAATTTCTATTCCTGTTTTCATATGGGTGAGTGAGTCTCATACTAGTTTTTTTATTAAATTTTAGAACGCTGTACAATTTACTAACAAATAAATATCAGACTATCCTATTTAGCATGCACGAGAAAAATAAACAACAGTAAAATAAATTAAAAGACTTTTTTCTTCCATGATTATATGGATTTTAAACAAGTATTTTACCTAAGTTTAATTGAGATTAAACCAAGAATAGAATGGATTTTTCAATTCGAGGCCTTCGTATGTGTTCGCTATTATCCGACATAGTTAGTATAAATTAATATTTATAATAATTAATCAATTAATACAGTCATAACTGATAATTCTGTTTGTCTTTTAAAGAATTAACAGTTAACCTCATTGTAACATTATACAGTTTTATCAACTAATAAAATCAAGACCTATACTATTTAAAAATTATTAAGTATTAAAAATTTTGTGGATTTATCTCGTAATAAATAATGAATCAAATGCTAACTATTAGAATGGGAAGAAAAATTTTTGTGGATTTATCTCCTAAAAAATAATAAATAAAATGCTTACTATTAGAATGGGAAGAAAAAATTTGGTGACAGTTCATGAAAATGAATTAATAGCTTGTGTAAAAATTTGGAAAACGCATAAAAAAGATCGTAGTCCAAGTTTTGTTTATTAGGGGCGGCTGAAGATAGGCTTAAGCAGAAAATTTTTTTAAACACAAAAATTGTGTTACATTGTTATTTAAAATCTGATATTTTAGTGTAGCACGATATTTGAGCATCAAAGACGGGTCAAATTTTTGGTGCCAAACTTCAAAGGATATGTAATCTTTGTTTTGTATTGGATAAACTAAAAAAATTTGTAATAAATGGGAACTGAAGAGTAGTCTTCCAAAACCTTACTGTTTTAGTTAATTTGATTCTTTCGTGTGTATAATCTTAGTCCCTTTTATAGATGTTTTTGGTCGGGTCCGCTAGGTGGGGGGTCCACCCCCGGGTGGAAAGCCAAAATTTTTTAGGGGGGTCCGGACCCCCCTGACTTTTTAGGGGGGTCGACTCCGGGTGCGAGATTTCAAATTTATGGGGTGGGGGTCAGGGGGGTCCAATTTTTTAACAAAATTTTTTTAACTCAATAATTTAAGTGTTTTTAGGTCTAATATTAAATTTTATGTACTAAAACCGCCTATTTAGGCCTAAAAAGTGTATTTAAACACTGTTTTTAACTAAAAAACCGTGTTTTTGGCAGTAAATAAAAAATATACTTCCAAATTGGTCGGAAGGAGGGGGGAGGGGTGTCAGCCTCGCTACGGGGGTGGGGGTCAGGCCGGATCGCTCTCGAGCTTTGGGAGGGAGGGGGCCCCTAGATTTTTTCTAGGGGGTCCAAAATTTTGGCTCTAGGGGGGTGGACCCCTATGTCCCCCCAAAAAAACATCTATGGTCCCTTTGCTGCTTGCCAATTTGAATATCCATTATATCTTAATAAAAGTTCACGCTAACTTTTTCTATTAAAGTTATTTAATAATAGTTAGCATTAGAGGAGCATTAGCATCGCCACCAAAGAGACGATTTTTTTTACCTATAGACATGATTCATGATTCATGGATGAGCATAGATAGAATTACGAAAAAAGGGCTCAGGGCCCGTATGCAGAAATGTCACTAGGGCTTAAGTCCATTTTTCAATGGCTTATTTCTCCGAATTGTCTAAAGCTGAAACTGTAAAATTTTGAATATCTGTTCTACATACCCTATATATTTATGTTATGAAGCGATTTTTACTATAAATAGGACCAAAATTTGTAAATACACCTTGGAATATTGCGACTAAATTCTAGTCCCATCTCTGTATACGGGCCCTGCTTTCTAAACTAAAATTTTAAATTTGAAGAAGGAATTTGATTGTTTGTGTGTCTGCGAAATATTTTCATGTAAAATGTAAATAATGAGTCCACGTCCAAGCCCAAAGTGGCTCAAACATCAAAATACAAAAAATAAATTTCCCATTTGGGTTCGGTAACGGTATTCATTTATTAGTGAATCCTTAAATACTTTTATTTTGTAATATTATATCAAGAGGTTGAATGTGGTTGATAGCACTTATAATGCCAAATATATTGACTTACAAGCAAACAATTTGCATTATATTATATACATAGCTTAGATTTAGCTGTAACTTTCTTTCTATAGAGATGAGCAAGTATATATTATAGGTATTGAAAATAAATTTAATTAAAAAAGTATATAATATAAATTTTATTTGGTATTGCAGGTCTCACGACTGGTGATTCTTCACGAAGAGGCGGAGGATGGGAACGCCATGCCGGATCTCAGCCGGCCCGTGGAGGCTGTCTCCAGAGCCGTCGAAAATCTTGTCAGGGTAAGTTACTATTCACTTAACCATCCCTCCGCTTTAAATCGCCAGAGCTCCGGAGCACGATATTGGAGGGTAGGAACATCGCTATAGCATATGAAATTTTTAATTGCGATGAAGTGGTGGAAACCCACCAGCTTTTGTTCTCCTATAATTTTATCTTCCAAAACGTTAACAAATCTATATAAGACAATTTACAAAAAATAAGCTTGAAATACTCGCCTTATTTTCGGTTATTGTGCGAAAAAAATCAATAAAAACGCTTTTATTGCGATTAATCTAACGGTGTAGTGCAGCATAATTTAAAAATAAATAGGAGGTTTAATATGAATTCAAAGGGTCAACCTCTAATTCCAACAATAGAAGCAGAGCTTTGCGGCATTCGCTTCGCGCACTTTCGTGGACTAAATTAGCCCTGCGTAAAATGTAACAATTGATTTAAAAAAATAGTTGGCTGTTGCAACTTACAGCATTTTATTTGCAAATATCACGGCCCTATTATTGTTGTTCGTTTTTTTGTTCTAAATTTAGTTTTTTATTGTTTATATTTTTAAAATTTATTTTATGCGGTGATGAAATGGATTTATAACAAACAGTATGTGTTTAAATTGTGATTTTCTGGAGCACTTTTTGAATATTTTCTTATCAGCCCTGTTTTTCGTAAAAATACGGCTAAAACAACCCCGTTTGCCCCCCGTTTTATTTCTCCCCGCCCAAAAATGAAATAATTTGAAAATTATGACGTCATTTCCCAAAAATTATGACGCCATCATTGCCAACTTTTTTGCTGTTTTTGCCTATTTCAATTCGTATAAGCCCTTTTGGACCTATTTTATTAATGTTCTGGTTGTAAAACTATATAATAAAATTTTAAAGATTAATTTCCACAAAGTCCATTCAAAACTTTTAAATAGAAGCATTTTCTGTAAATAAAACATTAAAAAAAGTGAAAACCAAACGCGCGAGTAGTAGCGCCGTACCTACAAAGTGGCAATATTTGAAACCGTAAAACTAACCAGCCCGCTCGCTGTTTCTCAATTTTTTCCTACATATGAATGATTTTTTCTTAATTTTTCTCCTACATATGATCCTACAGATTCTCCTTGGCACTTTGGTAGTCATTTTGCCGTCTTCCTACACTAAAAAACCTATGCCTATGCCCTGTCCATCTTAATTCGTTAGGTATTGTATCGTTATTACTAATTACTACTACACAAAGTGTCACAATCATTACAAAATCAAACCAACTGAACGCAATTCTGACTCATAAAGTTTATACCATATTTGTGCGTTAAAAAACAAAAAAAGTCACAATTACTGGTATTTTATTATAATTCTGACTCATTGTGCCATCATAGTAAGGACGGTATATACCTTGACGAACTGTTGGAGATCTTCCATGGACTCAATCACCCCCGGCCACAGCCAGGTAGTCCAGAACTTTCTTGCAGCCGCGGATGATCTTCCGCACTTCTGACTCATCGAAGCACAGCAGCAGTGCCGACGTACCCCGGAGAATGCCTAAACAACACCCACCATTTTAAAAATCGTAAAACAAAGAAAAAAAAAAGGAACATTAGACCTATTTTGGATTAGGAGCAAGAAAGCATAAAACGGCTAGCGTTTTTCTCTTCCGTTCGACTTATACAATTCCCGTATACACAGTTTTTTTGTATATTTGTTTATACAGTGTCTTCGTATATTTGTTTTGTTTTTTTAGTGAGGGGGAGGTGGGTGGGTGGGGAACAGTAGAAAATTCATGGAAAAAATTCAGGGGGCCCCTCCCCCAGGCGACCCTCCAGCTCGGTCCGGCCTATCGCACCCATCTAGCGAAGCCGACCCCCTTTCTCTTTTAGCCAATTTACAAGTATAATTTTATTTTACTGTCAAAAGACGGATTTTAAAAAAGGCAGTTGTTTTAGTTAAAAACAGTATTTTTATACATTGTTTAGGCTTAAATATCCTGTTGCCACCTTTGCTAACGGGGCCGTACTCTTCTCGGGCCGATTGATCCTGATGCCTAAAAGACTCAGCCAAAAACATCTATGCACATATGTATAAAATCGATTACGATTTTCATATTCATACTACCACGCACCAATAATAACAATCTTAAAAAAAACAACGGAAAAATCGGTCCGGCTCACCCCTCGGCGCCTTCTATAAAGTTTTTTCCGGGCGGGACCGGAAGCGAGCGTCTGCCTTGAGCATACCGCAGGCGTCCTCTAGCAGCCGGGAGCTGGCCTCCACCCTCTGCAGGGCCGGGGGCATGTCCTGCTGGAGGATCGTGTCGTCCGAAGAGTGGCACGTATCATAGCCAACCTGAAAACCAATACACAATAATAAACATGTACAAATATATAGACTACTTAGTTCTGTTCTGAATAAGGGTTTTTTAGTGTAGGAAGACGGCAAAATGACTACCAAAGTGCCAAGGAGAATCTGTAGGATCATATGTAGGAGAAAAATTAAGAAAAAATCATTCATATGTAGGAAAAAATTGAGAAACAGCGAGCGACTAGTACATTTTACGGTTTCAAATATTGCCACTTTGTAGGTACGGCGCTACTACTCGCGCGTTTGGTTTTCACTTTTTTTAATGTTTTATTTACAGAAAATGCTTCTATTTAAAAGTTTTGAATGGACTTTGTGGAAATTAATCTTTAAAATTTTATTATATAGTTTTACAACCAGAACATTAATAAAATAGGTCCAAAAGGGCTTATACGCATTGAAATAGGCAAAAACAGCAAAAAATTGGCGATGATGGCGTCATAATATGTCAAAAATGGCGTCATAATTTTTGGGTGCTTTTTCATTTTGGGCGGTGGTTATAATAAAAATACTACAATACTTTTTGGTTTATTTTAATAAGTTTTTGCATTTTTAACCTAATTTTGTTAAATTGAAGTTATTTAGATCTATTTCTACTTAAATTTCTTTTTTTGCTGTTTATCTCTTTTTTGTTCTTTTTTTTATTTTTTGTGTCCCCGCCCCCGCTTGGGAAAATTCCTCCCTCATGTGCACAAGGCTAAAAACCAAGATTTTCAGGTCAGAATTAATTTTTGAAACGTGTTTTTATTTAATATACATGTTTGGTGGATTTTCTTCAGATTAGACATACGTCTAATCTGGGACGTGCACGTGTTAGGCGCCTGTACTTTTTAGCACTATTACGAGGTATACTAATTCCAGACCTGTGCTTAATTGGGGGGGGGGGGGCAATTCTAAAACAGGGGGCATGGGAAGGGCAACTTCTTTGAAACGGGGGGGGTTATAAAACGGGGGAACAAGCAGGGGAGAAAGAAAAAAAAGAGAAAAAAGGAAGAAAAATAGAGAAAAAAAGAAAGGAAAAAAGGGACAAAAAAAGCGAAAATGAGGTAAAAATAGGACTAAAATGGCTTAAAATACATTGAAATAGGCTAAAGACTGCAAAAAATTTACGATGATGGCGTCATCATAGGTCAAAAATGGCGTCATAATTGCAGGGTACTTTTTCATTTTTAGGCGGGGGGCAATAAACGGGAGCATTTCAAGACTGTGCACAGGTCTGAAATTATGCCTATGTAGCAATTAGGTCTTGAATTTTATTTCTGTTAAAAAAATCAAATCAGATGATGACAATTATATAAAATTAAAGATTTGATAAGATTAATGAATTTATCTGATTCTTACCTCCAGACCTGTGCACTGCTGCTCCCCCCTGGGGTTTTATTTGGGGGCAGTGGCGTGCCCAGGGGGGACGCGAAGGGCGGCCGCCCCCCGCCCCCCTGAAATCCAGCGAAGCGGGATTTTTTCGCAAAGGGGGACCTCTACGTTTTTTGAATTTTGGGAGAGAAAAATTTTTTTCATGGGTGAAGCGGGAGAGCCACGGGGCGATTTAGCCCTGTGGCGCCGCGCCAACCATTATTAGAGAACGTGGGTAAATTTTGAAATTCAGAACCTTCTTCTTATTATTATTATTCCAACGCTCCATCCTTAAAAGCGATATTCCTCATTCGTTACTGATTGATCAAAAATAAACATGAACTCATAAGAAAGAAGAAGGAATTACGCAACTTTCTTAGGAAGCACTTTTTTGATTTAGGTCCTTGTTATCGATTTATTGATCAAAATAAAAAATTTGAAAAATAAAATAAAAACTCCCAACCACACAATAACAGCCTTTTGGCAACAATAAGGATTGTACAGAGCAGACAACCAACATCCCCTTATAAAAACCGCACAAAAAAGCAGACCGGGGGTGGTATGCTGAACGTTTAATCCGACTTAAAATTAATCTGAGATTAGCGATTGTCGACACACAGTAAACATACTAGCAGTATCGATTAATAATGAGAATAATACGTAACTGAACGGAGTACAAAAAAAC
>JASAMX010022318.1:0-13221 GCA_030248175.1 Microlaimidae sp. YZB2_3
TGGGGGGCACGGGGAGCGACGAGGGGGGGGGGGCAAGCAGGGGAGAAATTGAAAAAAAAGGGAAAAAGGAAGCAAAAAAGAAAAAAAAAACGGGACAAAAAAGGCAAAATTTAAGTAAAAATAGGTCTAAATTGGCATAAAAACCATTCAAATAGGCTAAAACTAAAAAAATTGGCGGGGATGGCGTCATAATAGGTCAAAAACGTTTCATAATTTTTGGGTACTTTTTTTATTTTCGGGGGGGGGAGCAATAAAACGGGTGGGGGGCAAATCCTCTAATAAAGAGGGGTGGTGGCATTTCAAGACCGTGCACTGGTCTGGAAATATAATACTTTAAATGATTTCAAAGTATACATGGGCGGTTGGGAAAGATTTTTAGGAAGGAAAGGTTTTTTAACCCTAAAACAGGTTAAAAGGAAGGTTTAAATTTTTTAATAAATAAATAAAAGATTGAATATAAGTAATAATAAAAATTTCAAAATTTAATAAAATAAAAGAACAGAAGTTTAATTCTACCCGAAAATTTCCTCCGGTCTGGTGTGAACCACGAAAGGCGGTTCTTCCGGAGCCGCCTTTCCACCAGGCGTTTCCAGTTTCGTCGGCTCTTCGGCGGCGGCGACAGTGTCGGCGGAGAGTCGAGTTTGAACCTCCGGACTGGCTGGACTTGATATCGTTTCAAATCTAAAATAGTCAATAAGTATTTATTAATTTTGTGCACATTTTGCTTCGATAGAAAAGTGCCTTAATTTATAAAAACGCTCTTCAATTTTAGGAGAACGAAAGCTTTTAGTTTACCTTTGGAAAAAGTTAATATAAATATTTTTTTATTCAACTAAACTTTTTTTGGAAAATGCATTAAATAAATACCATCATAGGTGTTTTTGGTCGGGTCCGCTAGGGGGGGGGTTCACCCCCGGGTGGAAGGCCAACCAAAATTTTTAGGAGGGGGTCCAGGGGGTCCGGACCCCCCTGGCTTTTTAGGGTGGGTCGACCCCGGGTGCGAGATTTCAAACTTAGGGGGGGGCTAATTTTTTAGCAAAATTTTTTTAACTCAATAATTTAAGTGTTTTTAGGTCTAGTATTGAATTTTATGTATTAAAACAACCTATTTAGGCCTAAAAAGTGTATTTAAACACTGTTTTTAACTAAAAACCAGTGTTTTTGACAGTAAATAAAAAAATATACTTCAAAGTTGGTCGGGAGGGGGAGGGGGGTCAGCCTCGCTAGGGGGGGGGGGGCAGGCCGGACCGCTCTCGAGCTTTGGGGGGAGGGGGGGGGCCCCTGAATTTTTTCTAGGGGGGGGTCCAAAATTTTGGCTCTAGGGGGGGGGGGGTTCACCCCTCTGTCCCCCCCCAAAAAAACACCTATGAATACCATTTATTTTTATATAAACTATTTTGTTGTATTGTATTTTTATCGTAAAAATATCTGAAAATCTAGGTTTTACTCGAATTTAAGTTTTTGATATGTTTTAGAGCTTTCCTGTGAAGACTTAAGAGCCACATTTAGAGCTTCCCTCTGGTTCTCTTTAATACGTACATGGGCACAGGGGGCTTAACCCCCCTCAAATTTTTAGAAGGGAGGTTTAACCCCCTCCCCTCACGCAGAAGGGGGAAAGAAAAGGTTACTCCCCCCAATTTTGGAAAAATGAAGAAAAAAATGTCTTTAAAATGACCTCTTACCGCCTCCAAACTTAAGTTTTGAGGTTAAAATGAATGTTTTATGCAATAAAAAGCTTAAAAATGCAATACAAAAGGTTTTTTACCTAAAATTTGCGTTTTTTACCTTTTTTCTTCAAAATCGAAAAACGGTATGGGTAAAATGCACTCCCGAGAAAAAAACGATATGGGTATTGTATTTTGCGTTTCTCCGATTATAATCCCCTCCATAATTTGGGGTTTAACCCCCCCCCCCACTCCGGACCAACTTGCCCATGTATGCTTTAACAGACCTGTGCACTGCCCCCCGGGGTTATAATGGGGGGCGATTTCAAAACGGGGCGGCACGGGGGCAACTTTTTTGAAACGGAGGGCAATAAAACGGAGGAAGGGGCGCAAGCAGGAGAAAACAAAAAAAAAGAGAAAAAGGGAGAAAAAAAAGAAAGGAAAAGGGAGAAAAGGGTCAAAAAAGCGAA
This sequence comes from Microlaimidae sp. YZB2_3, assembly GCA_030248175.1. NCBI lineage: Eukaryota > Metazoa > Nematoda > Chromadorea > Desmodorida > Microlaimidae > Microlaimidae sp. YZB2_3. The sequence goes on from JASAMX010022318.1 coordinate 2,135, forward strand.
AACAAGGTAAAAATAGGTCTAAAATAGCTTAAATTGCATTGAAATAGGCTAAAAACTGCAAAAATTTCGCAATGATGGCGAAAATGGCGAAAAATAGGTAAAAATGGCGTCATAATTTTGGGTACTTTTTCATTTTTTCGCGGGGGGGGTGGGGGGGCAATAAAACGGGGGGGGGGGCAAATCCTCCAATAAAGCGGGGGGGGGGCATTTTTAAACCATGCACATGTCTGCTTTAACGTGCAATTTTTCCTTTACTATTGCTTACCTAGAATAGGCACCAGTGGCTTGGTTGATTGCCTGTCTCTCCGACTGCAAAACTTGAGTGAAATTGCCCGATTCATCCAATTCCTAAATGATTAAGAACTAAAACCAAATGACTAATAAAACCAAGTTTGAACCTGAGTCCAATAAGAACGAAAAAACTTACTGTTTAGAACGAAAAAATGTGAAAAACTTAACTATCTTTACTTTTCAGTGAAAAGCTAACAACAAAACAAATTTATAATAATCTTAAGCTCAGATTAGCGCCTTACTTCAATTTAATTCTAAAAGATGTTGTCCGATTTTTAAAACGTACGGACAACCAAACTCTACAAAAAAGTAAAAGTAATCTACCAAATGGGCGTAACTGTGCAGGACGCTGAAAACTGTTGTATTACTATTAACATGTAAATAAAGATACTTTGCAAAGACATAACATTTCTAAAACATCAAGACAACAAAAGTGTATGTAACGAACGGACCTGCACTCTTTAAGCCAACAGAGCTTCATTGCGCTGGACCCAGAGGAGCTAGGTAAAAGTGTGATATAAATAGGCATTTCTTCATAATTTAGGATGTCTAACTTCTTAAAATCAAGACAACGGGAGCTTAACCTACATACCTGCACCCTTTGTGCCAGCAGGGCGTCGCTGCGCTGAATGTTGAGTAGTGTTGCGGCGGCTGAGTCCTCTTGCTGCAGCTTGTGGATGAGATTGTTGCTCAATTCCTCCTCCCGTTGCATTTCTTGCCGCCTCTCTTCTTCATACTAAATAAAAATGTTACACCAGAATGAGTATGAGACAAATGACTGACAACTATACATGAGCATAGGGTAGAGGGCATAGATGAACAAGGGAGTAGGGTGTCGTCCACCGCCCCTAGCCTCGAAATTTCAAACTGGTATACCCCGGGTCAACCCCCCTAAAATGCTAGGGGGTACGAACCCCCCTCCTAGCTTTTAAAGGACCGTTTACCCGGGGTAGCCACCTCCCTAGCTTGCCAGTCCATGCTCATCCCCTCCTAGCCTCAAAATTTTAAACCCCCGCCCCTGAAAAAAACCTACCCCCCCCCAATTTTTCTATTTTGACATCATACTCTCCTCTAAAATTCTCAATCCCTTCCCTCTCCCTTTTCCGATCAAAATTTTGAGTTTAAATATTGGTCAAAATTTACTGTAACAAACAGGTTTTTATAGAAAAAATGTAGTTTGTACATTTTTTATACATAAAAAGCCTACTTTGAAGTATAAAATTTTATATTAATGCTGAAAAAATGAATCGATGATTTAAAATAACTTTGTTTGGAAACCGATCTCTCCTGACCCCCCCCCCCTCTAGGCATACATGGGCAAGTTGGTCCGGAGTGGGGGGGGGGTTAAACCCCAAATTAGGGGGGGGGTTAAAATCCGAGAAACGCAAAATACCCATATCGTTTTTTTTCTGGAGTGCATTTTACCCATATCGTTTTTCGATTTTGAAGGAAAAATAGGTAAAAAACGCTAATTTTAGGTCAAAAAGCCATTTTTATTGCATTTTTGAGCTTTTTATTGCTTAAAACATTCATTTTGACCTTAAAACTTAAGTTTGGAGGCAGTTAGAAGTCATTTTAAAGACATTTTTTTTCTTCATTTTTCCAAAATTGGGGGGGGGTTAACTTTTTCTCCCCCCCCCCACTTCTGAGTGGGGGGGGGGTTAAACCCCCCTTCTCAGAATTTGGGGGGGGGGGGGGGGGGGGGGGGGGGGTTAACCCCCCCCCGTGCCCATGTATGCCTCTAGGTTTCAAACTGCCCTACGCCGGTTCGACCCTTCTAAAAAATTTAGGTGGGTACGAACTGCCCTGGATCCCCCTCCTACTTTTTAAAGGGCCATTTACCTGATGTAGCAATCCCCCTAGCTTGCCGATTCATGCTAATGTATGGTGACAATAGGTTCACACCGCAGGACCCCCTGACTTTTTAGGGGGTCCGGACCCGGGGCGCGAGATTTTAAATTTAGCGGGGTCCGTTTTTTTAGAAAAGTTTTTTAAGTCAGTAACTTAAGTGTTTTCAGGTCTAATATTGAATTTTATATACTAAAACAGCCTATTAAGGCCTAAAAGTGTATTTAAACACTGTGCTTTTACTAAAAAGCCGTGTTTTTAACACTACATAAATTAATTATACTTCTGAATTGGTCGGAAGGGGGGAGGGGGGTCAGCTTCGCTAGGGGGATCAGGCCCGACCGCTCTCGAGCTTTGGAGGAAGGGGGGAGGGAGGGTGGAGGGCCCCCTGGATTTTTTCTAGGGGGGTCCGAAATTTTGGCTTAGGGGGGTGGACTCCTTTGTCCTCCCCCCCCCCAAAAAAAAGACCTATGAATTTAAACTAATAAAATTTAACTAATATTTTTATTTACTTTTCTGCACTCTTCCTCGTACTCCTTTCGAATTTCTCCGGGTTCCGCCAAAATAGGGTGCGGGTGTCCAAAATCGTGAGAACCTACAAATGGGATGAAATAAAAATGTACCGCATAAAAAATGTAACTGAACACATATAAAAATTAAGTGAATCTATATAATAAGTTTCGCTACTACTACCGCTACTCACTTTCTTGAAGTGCTATGCACTGTCAGCAATAAGGTTTAAATTTTTGGCACTGACCCCTTAGATGCAAAAACAGTTCAAGGGGCGTCTGTTGCTGATTTTAAACGATTTATAAAAGAGTCAAAACGATTTGAGGAAAACCACTCTTAAGTAGTTCCAGGGCAGTGTGTAATGAGGGTTCCCGGAAATTTCGTCTTCTACATCTCGTCTTTAAACATCTCGTCTTCTACATCTCGTCTTCGGAAAACTCGTCTTTTGGATGTGATTTTGTAAACGCACTTTTCAAAAGACAAGTTCTCTTATTTTTTGACTAAAACAATGCATTGAAAACCTTTTTTACCTAAGCCTAAGCAAAAGCCAAAAATCAAGTAAAATTTTTATCATGATAAACTTTTATTAAAAATGATTTATTCAAAAAAACTGAGAACCTAAGCCTAACCAAAACCTAAAAATCAAGCAAAACTTCATCATTGTAAATTTGTATTTAATGATGCTTTTTGAACTGAATAGTAAAAACCATACATGGGCACGGGGGGGGGAAGAGATTATCCCGCCCAGAGGGAAAGCGGGGCCGGTCCGGGGGGGAGAAAAAGAAACCCCCCCCCCCCCCCAAAAAAAAAGAAAAAAAAAACCTCACCCCCCCAACAAAAAACAAAAACAAAAAAAAACAAACCCCCAAAAAACACAAAACCACCGCAAAAAACACAACTCCCCCCCCCCCCCCCCCCCCCCCCACCCCCGTAAAAACCTTATTTTTTTCCTAACCTAAGCCTAAGCAAAACCCAAAAATCAAAAAAATTTATCGTTGAGGTCGAAACTCGCATTTTTAAAAGTACGTTTACAAAATCGCATCCAAAAGACGAGTTTTCCGAAGACGAGATGTTTAAAAGACGAGTTTGCTGAAGACGAGATGTTAAAGACGAAATTTCCGGACACCGTAATGAGCCCAATGCAGGCTTGAACACCAGGGCCCCTAACACTAGGGATCCGCCCTCTTACTATCTATCTATCTTAATAATAAATTTGCGAAAAATAATATAACTTATTAACATTTGTGTACTCAGGTAAAATTACAAGTGTTATGTTTTTTATGACACTTATATGAAGAAAAAAAAACAACACAACATTTAGACTTGGTATAAAAATGAAAGAGCAGGTTTAAACAATAGTTTGTATAAAAAATTCTTGTGCTGAAATTTTTTTATAGCTTACACTATTTTATTCCCTAAAAAATGTTCAATTCATAAATTATATCATTGCACATTATTTTAAATATGGTTTTAACAACACATCACACAGACCTGTGCACGGTCTGAAAATGCCCCCCCCTTCCAGAAATTCCCCCCCCCCCCCCCCGTTTTATTGCCCCCCCCCGCCAAAAAATGAAAAAGTACCCTAAAAATATGACGCCATTTTCGACCTATGATGACGTCATCATCGCGAATTTTCAACTTTAACCTATTTCATGTATTTTATGCCGATTTTACCTTTTGCCTATTCTTATAGCCACCTATTTTCGAATTTTGCATTTAGCCTCTTCTTAAGCCGTTAGCCTTTACCTTATTTCCGCTTTTTTCCCCTTTTTCTCTCTCCCTCTTTTCTCTCTTTTCTTCGTCTCCCTGTCCCTTCCCCCCCGCCCCCCCCGCCCCCCCGCTTCCCCCCCCCCCCCCCCCCCCCCCCCGGTCAACCCCCCCCCCCCCCCCCCCCCCCCCCCCCCCCCCCCCCCCCCCCCCCACCCCCCAAGAGTTCCCCCCGCCCCCCCCCATTCCACAACTCCCCCCGCGGGGGGGGGGGGACGCACACCCCCACAAAAACACACTTCTCAGCGAAAAGGACATTCCCAGTGACGCGCTCTCGTCCGTTTTCTGCCGCCTCCTCAATTCCTGAGGGAAGCTCTTCTTGATGAGCGTCCATCGCTCTTGGTTGATCAGTTTCCGCTCTCTGGCCGCTTCTCGCGCCCAACTGCTAATCCGACAGCGGCACACCGGGCACTGCAGATTCGTCTTCTACAACATTATAATAAATATTAATAATAATATTAATAATAAACTAATAAAAATATAGGTAAGTGAAGTAAAAAAACACTCGATTTTTTCAACAAAAAAAATAAACAAAAAAACAACGCCATCATAGATGAACAAAGGGGGGAGGTAAGCGTAGGGGAGTCACCCCCCCAACCTCGAAATTTTGGCCCCCCCCCCCCAGAAAAAAATCTAGGCCCCCCTGACCCCCTCTCTAGGTTTCAAAATCTTCTACCCCTGGTCGACCCCCCCCCTATAAAGCTAGGGGGGTTCGACCATAGGTGGACAGGAGGGGGTTGGGAGGGGTTACCACCCCCCAAAAATTCCGATTATAGTCGACACCCCCAATAAAATCAATAAAATTTGGGGGTACCCCAGAGACCCCCCCCCCTAAAATTTGAGGGGTCCCAGCATAGATGAACAAGGGGGGTAGGGTGGGGTCCCCCCCCTTAGCCTCGAAAATTTGGCCCCCCCCTGAAAAAAATCCAGGGCCCCCCCTCCCCTCAAATGTTCGAATTTTTCACCCCTGACCCTCCTCTAGATTTTTAAATTTGACCCCCCCTCCCCTCTCGAGAAAACTTTAAGTACTTTTTTATACAAAATTTTCTTGCAAAAACGTGAATTTTTGACACAAATTCATGTTTTTACACCCTTTTTATACCTATATATCGCTTTTTATTCAATAAAATGTAGTATTATCCTATAAAAAGAACTATCATTAGAGTTATTATCGTTTAAAACTGTTTTGCTTTGGACACCGGACCCCATCTGACCCCCCGCGCCCTCTAGATTTCAAAATTTCGCACCCCGGGTCGACCCCCCCTAAAAGCTAGGGGGGGTTCGACCCTCCCTAGGACCCCCTACTAGATTTTGAAATGTCATTTACCCAGGGTAAACACCCCCTAGCTTTTTTACCGTGTTCATCTATGGGTCCCAGTACTAAAAATGCGGTATTTGAGGCATACCCTAAACAATTTTCGGGACACCCCCCCCCCAAATTTCGGAGGTCGGGCATAGATGTTTTTGGGGGGACAGAGGGGTGCAACCCCTCCCCTAGAGCCAAAAGTTTGGACCCCCCCAAGAAAAAATCCAGGGGGAACCCCCTCCCTTTCCCCAAAGCTTGAGAGCGGTCCGGCCTGACCACCACCTCCTAGCGAGGCTAACCCTCCTCCCCCCCTCCCGACCAATTTGGAAGTATATTTTTTAATTTACTATCAAAAACACGGTTTTTTAGTTAAAAACAGTGTTTAAATACGCTTTTTGGCCCAAATAGGCGGTTTTAGTACATAAAATTCAATATTAGACCTAAAAACACTTAAATTATTGGGTTAAAATAATAAAAATTTTGTTGAAAAATTAATCCCCCTGACCCCCCCCCCTAAATTCAAAATCTCGTACCCGGGGTCGACCCCCTCTAAAAAGCCAGGGGGTCCGTACCCCTCTGGACCCCCTAAAAAATTTTGGTCTTTCACCCGGAGGTGGGCCCCCCTAGCGGACCCAACCAAAAACATCTATGGGGTTGGGACGAACCGTTGGACCTCCCATAGGACCTTACCCCTAGATTTTCAAATATCATTTACCTACCCGCGGTTAACACCCCCCTTAGCTTCGGTGACCGTGTTTATCTATGAACCCCATCATAGGTGTTTTTGGGGGGGGACAGAGGGGTCCACCCCACCCCCTAGAGCCAAAATTTCGGACCCCGCCTAGAAAAAATTCAGGGGGCCCCCTCCTTCCCCCCCAAAGCTCGAAAGCGGTCCGGCCTGACCCCCCCCCCCTCCCGACCAATTTGGAAGTATATTTTTTATTTACTGTTAAAAACACGGTTTTTTAGTTAAAAACAGCGTTTAAATACACTTTTTAGGCCTAAATAGGCTGTTTTAATACATAAAATTCAATATTAGACCCAAAAACACTTAAATTATTGAGTTAAAAAAATTTTGCTAAAAAATTGGACCCCCCTGCCCTGACCCCCCTAAATTTGAAATCTCGCACCCGGGGTCGACCCCCCCCCCCCTAAAAAGCCAGGGGGCTCCGGACTCCCCCCCTAAAAAATTTTGGCCTTCCACCTAGGGGTGGACCCCCCCCCTAGCGGAACCGATTAAAAACACCTATGAACCCCATATCTCCTTAAATATAACTCGTAAACTCAAATTTAAAAGTATAAAATCTAGGCCAAAAATTAACAAGAAAAAATTGTTTTTTTTACCTATTTTATCCCCAAAATTTAAAAAATTAATATTTTGAAAATTTTGAATTTTTTCCCTAACACTATTTCACTTATGCTGTATTTAGAATATCGTTAGTTTTGACTCTTTTTTTTAGCTTTATGCATAAAAATTAACAAAAAAACACATAAAAACTGTTCCATATGAAAATGAAACTGGAGAAATTAGTTAACTTACATCGATGTGAGCTTTAAAACAGGGCATGCAGAGCTCGTGATTGCACGGAAGAGTGACCGGCTCTATCAGAATTTCTAAGCAAATAGGGCAGGAGGCTTCTTCCACTGTCAATTTCTTGGCTTTACCTGGGGAACCGCCCCCGCCTTCACTTGAGCCGGCGGTGGACGTCATTGTTGCAAAGGAATAAATTGAAGAGCGGTTAGAAGAAAAATTAGGCGATTGCTCCAAGATTTTTAACTACATTCTAAAATTTTGATAATGTTATTTGGATTTTTATAACTGTACCGCCACCTAAGAAAATTTATTTTATAGTTTTATTCAGAACCTTTAATACCCAGAAAGGTTCAGTTGTTGTTGTTGTTGCATTACCTGAAACTTAATCTTCCCTATGCAGTGCAGATTATGCAAAGGGCAGGCGCTAAGATAAGCCAGGATAAAAAAAAGAAGGGGAAAGTAGATAAAAATGAACAAAGATGGTAGTCAGAATTTTGAAAAAAAGGTGTTCAGAAGACTTGTATAGATAGATTCGGTACAAGTCCTATAAGCGCCACATCACAACAGTCAATTTGATTTGAAAATAATTAAAAACTAATTACTAAAAAGTATTTTCAAAAACGGCTATGCTAAATTTTAAAACAATGAATTATAAAACACACGATACACGAAATAAAAAAAATCAACTCTTGCTTACTTTCTTTCTTAAAAATAGTGTTATTTTTTACATGTCAGAATCAAAACAATTTAGAATTTATGCTTTGGGTTACCTAAGCTTAAGCTTTCTTTCTGCAAAGTTTCATTTAATTTTTTTAATTAGTTTAGACTACCGTCTTTTAATTTTATACGTAACAATAATTCTAAATGTTTTAAATATAATTCTGTACTTTTTTTAAGAAAAGTCATGAGAAAGTACACAAAACATAAAACAACTAAGACAAAATCGGCAATCTAGTGTTTCCACAAAATCACAAAATTAATGCTTACTTCAAAACAGCAACTTTATTGAAGTTCTAAGGTTAAACTCAGGATTTGGCTGGGGACTTTCACCCCGCACCCACAAAAGGTGGTACCTGGCGGATCCATACATGGGCACAAGGGGTTGGGGAGGGTTAATCCCCCCTCCAAATTCTGAGCAGGGTTTAACCCCCCACTAAAAGTGGGGGAAACGAAAAAGTTAACCCCCCCCCCAATTTTGGATAAATGAAAAAAAATGCCTTGAAATTACTTTTAACTGCCTCCAAACTTAAGTTTTGAGGTCAAAATGAATGTTTTAAGCAATAAAAAGCTCAAAAATGCAATAAAAAAGGCTTTTTGACCTAAAATTAACGTTTTTTACCTATTTTTACTTCAAAATCGAAAAACGATATGGGTAAAATGCTGAAAAAAAGAATATTGGTATTTAGCGTTTCTCGGATTTTTACCTCCCACCTAGTTTGGGGTTTAACCTCCCACTCTGGACCAACTTCCCATGTATGCCTTGAGCGATTGCCTTTAGAGCTGACCATTGGTGTGCAGCCTCTCAGATTTTGGAGAGGGACTACCCGACGGCGACCCAAATTTTGGGGGGGGGTGTCTTGAAAATTTTTTTTGGGGTATACGCCAAATACCCCATTTTTAGCGTTTTTAGCAATGGGACCCCCCAAATTTTAGGGGGGGGGGTGTCTGAGGTACCCCCAAATTTAACAGGGTGTCCGCTATAGTCCGGATTTTTTTTATGTTTTTTAAAATTGGCTAACGGTAATTCCCATGGACCATGGACCAACATGGACCCGCCCATGAGGGGTGAAAGACTCACTTTAGCATTACAAAACAATGTAAAGTTGTTAGTGTGCACCTCAGGCTTAGGCTTAGACTCATAGGTGTTTTTGGATGGGGGACAGAGGGGTGCACCCCCCCCCCCTAGAGCCAAAATTTTGGACCCTTGGAATTCAGGAGGCCCCTGCCAAAGCGAGCACCCCCCCCCCAGAGCCAAAATTGGACCTCTGAGAAAAATTCAGGGGGCTCCTCCCCCCAAAGCTCGAGAGCGGTCCGGCCTACCCCCCTACCCCCCCCCCTAGAGCCAAAATTGGACCCCCCCCCCTAGAAAAAATCAGGAGCCCCCTCCCCCAAAGCTCGAGAGCCGTAGACCGACCCCCCCTGGCGGGCCGGCCTGACCCCCCCTCGCGGCTGACCCCCCCCCTCCCGACCAATTTGGAAGCGAGTTTTTTTATTTATTTACTGTCAAAAACATGGGTTAAATTTGAAAAGGTTAAAACACAGTGTTTAAATACACTTTTTTTAGCCTTTTAGGTAAATAGGCTGTTTTAATACATAAAATTCAATATAAAATTAATAGACCTAAAAACACTTAAATTATTGAGTTAAAAAAATTTTGCTAAAAAATTGCCCTGACCCCCCTCCTAAATTTGAAACTCGCACCCGGGGTCGACCCCCCCCCTAGCAGGCCACCCAGACACCCCCCCCCCTCCACCCTTACTAAAAAGCACCACCCTAGACCCCCCCCTTAAAAAATTTTGGCCTTCCACCCGGGGGTGGACCCCCCCCCTAGCGGACCCGACCAAAAACACCTATGCTTAGACTTAGTCTCATCCTAAGCCTAAGCTGTTTAAAAGTTAAAACTAACAACTTTATATTGTTTTGTATTGTTAAAGTGAGTCTTTCACCCCTCATGGGCGGGTCCATGTTGGTCCATGGTCCATGGGAATTACCGTTAGCCTTAAAATTCAATCAATAATTGGTTAAAAATCTTCTTGAAGCATGGCAGATTGAAATTCAATGCTTTCTTTATCATAAGCATGTAGTAAGCATAAGTATGTAGTATGTAACCTAGTATGTATGTTTGTAGTTATACGACAATGGTACAAACAAACAATAGTCCATGTCGACCAAATTTTATTCAAATTCGACCAATTCAATTGATGAAAATTTTATTCAGCAAACCGAGGGCAATTTTTTTGGTGACGTGCAAAATCTCCATAAAAGTAGTGTAAAATCCCCATGGCAAAATTCCCCACAATGTAGTGTAAATTTCCCATAACAATCAGAAATGTGTTTGCAAACTAAAATGTGTTAAAAACTTAAGTTTTCATCATAAAAGCATTAAAAATGGACATTCTTCAAGTATAACCCATTTAAGTGGTCACCGGAAAGAAAATACAGGATGGACTACTTTAAACATGGACGAACTACTTTTTTAAAACTGTTATTTTTCAAAAACAACCCATTAAATTAAAATTATGTTTATAATAAATCTTAGACAAAATGATAAATTTAAAAAATTATCATGATAAAACTCATAAACCACCTGAATCCTGGATTATAGGCTTTAGTTTGGTACGATTCCCATACGCGTCCCAAAATTCGATTTGACCGATTCTAAAGTAAAATACACATATAAAACATCTTTGTACACTAAATAGAACACGCACACTTCGTTTTGATGGTTATTTTTAAGATTTGGCCTTATCGAAAAGAGTTTTGAACTAATTTATACCCAAAAAATGACCTTTTTCAGCATATGCAATTTATGATGTTAATAAAAAAAATTATGAACACACAAATTAAATTAAAAACTATGTTTAACAATGCTAGAAGTCTAAAGAACTTAAAAATTTTCAAAAAAATTAAAAATTTAACCAAAATAGGGCAATTTTCGGGTATAAATCGGCTTATAACTTCTAATCAAAAGCTCAAATCTTAAAAATACCCACAAAAATCAAATCTACGCATCTAATTTAGGGTATCAAAATGTTTTATAAGTGTATTTTACATTAGAGTCGGTCAAATCTAATTTTGGGACGCGTATGGAAATCATTCCCTAAGCAA
>JASAMX010022320.1:0-21634 GCA_030248175.1 Microlaimidae sp. YZB2_3
GTAAGACGAGTTCCGTATTGCTAGGTCTGTATAAATAATATGTACCCGGCAGTTAATAAATATTTTTCTAAACCAATATTTAGAAGTGTTATAAATCATTTTTATAAAAATTGAAGTTTTAATGATTTTATAATATTGTTCTACTGCCTGCTGGTCAGAGACTTATGGGTTTGGCACTAGCCAGCCGCGCCATAAAATTATTAATTTTTTGTGATATGTGGGGTTTCAGTCATACATGGGCAAGTTGGTCCGGAGTGGGGGGGTTAAACCCCAAATTAGGGGGGGGTTAAAATCCGAGAAACGCAAAATACCCAGCTCGGTTTTGTTCTGGAGTGCATTTCACCCATATCGTTTTTCGATTTTGAAGGAAAAATAGGTAAAAAACGCTAATTTTAGGTCAAACGGCCCTTTTTATTGCATTTTTGAGTTTTTTATTGCTTTAAACACTCATTTTGACGTAAAAACTTAAGTTTGGGGGCAGTTAGAAGTCATTTTAAAGACATTTTTTTTCTTCATTTTTCCAAAATTGGGGGGATTAACTTTTTCTCCCCCCCCCCCCACTTCTGAGTGGGGGGGGGTTAAACCCCCCTTCTCAGAATTTGGGGGGGGGGTTAACCCCCCGACCCCCCCCCCCCCCCCCCGTTCCCATGTATGGTTTCAGTGCTAAGAAGGTTTGGGTTTGAGGTTAAGATGCGTAATGATCTTCCAAAATTTTCAATCACCTTTTTGGGATTTTCTTATCTTCTATCATAAAACAAGCAAGATTTTATTTCGTATAATACTGTATGTTATTTAACCGATAAGTGCTATATGATGTTTTTTCATAAACAAATAAGCCAAAATGACAGATTAATACTATCAATTTAAAACTGCTAAACTTAGTGAATTACCGCCTAAAAATATTAACAATAATATAATGGACAAAAAGCTAAATGCCGATAAGACAAAAAAAATAGGAAAGGCGGAGTTTATTATGGTTTTTAATTTATTATTTGTTGCGAGTTTATCGAAAGAACGGCTAGCAAAAATCGTCCATAAAAATTAAAATTTAATTATTAAAAATTAAAGAATTTTTATAAGAGGAAACAATAACCAATCGATTAATATAATTGAAACAAAAAAACACGTTTAAATCAAATTGACACAAATTAGCTGTTTTTCCTTGCCAACAGCGCAACATTCACCGATATAAACAAACTAGTTTTCATTTCGGATTTAAATTTTACTATTGCGAAACACTTTCTAATTGCGCGTCAAGTTTACAAAGTTACGTCATTAAATAAAACAAACTTGTTTTTAAAAAGTGTAAAAACGACTGCAAATATTAATCAATGTATTTTGTATGATAAACGAACAAAATCTTGCTTGTTTTATGATAGAAGATAAGAAAATTGCAAAAGGTGATTGAAAATTTTGGAAGAATTATACGCATCTTAAGTTTCAAACCGAACCTTTCTTAGCATTGAAACCATACATGGGGGCGGGGGGGGGGGGTTGGGGGTGGTGGTGCCCCCCAAATTCTGAGAAGGGGGGGGGTTAAGGCCCCCGGTGCGGAAGTGGGGGGAGAGAAAATTTAATCCCCCCAATTTTGGAAAAAAAAAGATTAAAAATGTCTTTAAAATGATTTTATCCTGAAAAAAAATTTCCGATTTTTAAGTACAAAATAATGTTTTAACCAATAAAAAGCTCAAAAACCCAACACCGAGGTTTTTTTGATTTAACATTAGGCATTTTTTTACCTATTTTTCCTTCAAAATCGAAAAACAAACTATGTGAATGCACTCCAGTAAAAAACCGATATGAGTATTGTTGCGTTTCTGGTAATTTTGGGAGCCCCCTAAGTTGGGGTTTAACCCCCCCACTAAAAACCAACTTGCCCATGTATGACTGAAAAAAAAAATATAGCAAAAAATTAGAATAATTTTATGGCGCGGCTGAGCTATTGCCCAAATAATTAGTCTGACCACCAGGCAGTAGAACAATAGTATAAAATAGTTAAAAACCTCAATTTTTATAAAAATGATTTATAGCACTAAAAGATTTTGGTTAGAAAAATATTTTAACTGCCGGGTCATTTTTTTTATACAGACCTCTCAAATAACAGATTTTCTTTGAGTTTAAAACTTAACAATAGAATTTAAATATTGACAAAGGTCAGGTAAATAACCACTTCAATCATTATAGGCAAAATTAATTTGAATTTATTTATTTTATATCACAAAAATACATTTTTAACATTGACAAAAGGCATCAAAGTACAATTTATCGATCACGAGTAAATAATTTCTATTCTCAGTAATTTTTTTAAATCAAAACAAAAAATGTACTATAGGTAAAATAGTCGTAAAAAAAGCTTAGACTCTCGTCTTTTCGTCGTATATTCCAATAATCGCTCAGAACTGTTTTTCGTCCTCCGAATCGACCAATCAGCGCAATGGTAGCAGAAATCATGAATGGGCACGCTTCAACTTTACTTGAGGTTGTAAAATCCGAAATGAGTTCGCAATTTCGCAAGTCCTTCACAGTACGCATGCTCTCTTCTGCGCGCTCAAGACAATTAGCCCAAAACAAGTTGAAATGATTAACTTTACACTGCGCCGTTAAAATAAACGACAGCAAGTATTTCAAGGCTATGTTAAATGTCAACATACCACTACATAATCTTAACCAAAATCGATTTTAAACGTATAACATAACAAAATTTAAACAAAAATACAAGCGTTTATTTTAAAATGCATAAATTATTTCAATAGACTTCTTTACACTAAAACCAATTAATATAAAATTTAATATTCTTATATTATCAATAATTTTTTTAAAGGTTTCATTAAAAACAGGTGAAATAATGTTTTTATATAATAACAAACAAACAAAAATACAATGTTTTTTTTTCATTTTTTTTTTCTAACAAACAACGCCTACGTTCTCAGCTACGAGTATTTTCTTTATAAAATATTATGACATACAGCTTAACCCGTTCCCTTAATTGCCTTTTCCTCGGTTACAACCGTGAAACGTTGGTCGACCTGTGTTTGTCATACTTCCGTCATACATAATTTTGTGCGCGAATAGTGCCCAGTGAACGAGCAAATTGAAATAAAGCTGTACGATACCAATATGCATATTTTTGCAACATGAAATATCCTACGTAGTACATTGTATCTGGGAGAAAAATTTGCATATTGCTACCGTACCCCTTTAACGATTTCAATTTGCTCGCTCACTGGGCACTACTCGCGCAAAAAATTAGGTATGACGGAAGTATGACATAGGTCGCACGAACGTTTCACGGTTGTAACCGAGGAAAAGGCAATTAAGGGAACGGGTTAAGCTGTATGTCATAATATTTTATAAGTAAAATACTCGTAGCTGAGAACGTAGGCGTTGTTTGTTAGAAAAAAAAATGAAAAAAAAACATTGTATTTTTGTTTGTTTGTTATTATATATAAACATTATTTCACCTGTTTTTAATGAAACCTTTAAAAAAATTATTGATAATATAAGAATATTAAATTTTATATTAATTGGTTTTAGTGTAAAGAAGTCTATTGTAATAATTTATGCATTTTAAAATAAACGCTTGTATTTTTGTTTAAATTTTGTTATGTTATACGTTTAAAATCGATTTTGGTTAAGATTATCTAGTGGTAAGTTGACATTTAACATAGCCTTGAAATACTTGCTGTCGTTTATTTTAACGGCGCAGTGTAAAGTTAATCATTTCAACTTGTTTTGGGCTAATCGTCCCCACGCGCAGAAGAGAGCATGCGTACTGTGAAGGACTTGCGAAATTGCGAACTCATTTCGGATTTTACAACCTCAAGTAAAGTTGAAGCGTGACCATTCATGATTTCTACTACCATTGCGCTGATTGGTCGATTTGGAGGACGAAAAACAGTTCTGAGCGATTATTGGAATATACGACGAAAAGACGAGAGTCGCAGCTTTTTTTACGACTATTTTACCTATAGTACATTTTTTGTTTTGATTTAAAAAAATTACTGAGAATAGAAATTATTTACTCGTGATCGATAAATTGTACTTTGATGCCTTTTGTCAATGTTAAAAATGTATTTTTGTGATATAAAATAAATAAATTCAAATTAATTTTGCCTATAATGATTGAAGTGGTTATTTACCTGACCTTTGTCAATATTTAAATTCTATTGTTAAGTTTTAAACTCAAAAAAAAATCTGTTATTTGAGAGGTCTATAAATAATATGTACCCGGCAGTTAATAAATATTTTTCTAAACCAATATTTAGAAGTGTTATAAATCATTTTTATAAAAATTGAGGTTTTAATGATTTTATAATATTGTTCTACTGCCTGCTGGTCAGACTTATGGGTTTGGCACTAGCCAGCCGCGCCATAAAATTATTTTAATTTTTTGTGATATGTGAGGTTTCAGTCATACATGGGCAAGTTGGTCCGGAGTGGGGGGGTTAAACCCCAAATTAGGGGGGGGTTAAAATCCGAGAAACGCAAAATACCCATATCGGTTTTTTTCTGGAGTGCATTTCACCCATATCGTTTTTCGATTTTGAAGGAAAAATAGGTAAAAAACGCTAATTTTAGGTCAAAAAGCCCTTTTTATTGCATTTTTGAGCTTTTTATTGCTTAAAACACTCATTTTGAGCTCAAAACTTAAGTTTGGGGGCAGTTAGAAGTCATTTTAAAGACATTTTTTTTCTTCATTTTTCCAAAATTGGGGGGATTAACTTTTTCTTCCCCCCACTTCTGAGTGGGGGGGGGTAAACCCCCCTTCTCAGAATTTGGGGGAGGGGTTAACCCCCCCAACCCCCCCCCCCCCGTGCCCATGTATGGTTTCAGTGCTAAGAAGGTTTGGGTTTGAGGTTAAGATGCGTAATAGATCTCCAAAATTTTCAATCACCTTTTGGGATTTTCTTATCTTCTATCATAAAACAAGCAAGATTTTGTTCGTTTATCATACAAAATACAGTGATTAATATTTGCAGTCGTTTTTACACTTTAAAAACAAGTTTGTTTTTATTTCTTATGACGTAACTTTGTAAACTTGACGTGCATTAGTAAAAAGTGTTTCGCAATAGTAAAATTTAAATCCGAAATGAAAACTAGTTTGTTTATATCGGTGAATGTTGCGCTGTTGGCAAGGAAAAACAGCTAATTTGTATCAATTTGATTTAAACGTGTTTTTTTGTTTCAATTATATTAATCGATTGGTTATTGTTTCCTCTTATAAAAATTCTTTAATTTTTAATAATTAAATTTTAATTTTTATGGACGATTTTTGCTAGCCGTTCTTTCGATAAACTCGCAACAAATAATAAATTAAAAACCATAATAAACTCCGCCTTTCCTATTTTTTTGTCTTATCGGCATTTAGCTTTTTGTCCATTATATTATTGTTAATATTTTTAGGCGGTAATTCACTAAGTTTAGCAGTTTTAAATTGATAGTATTAATCTGTCATTTTGGCTTATTTGTTTATGAAAAAACATCATATAGCACTTATCGGTTAATAAACATACAGTATTATACGAAATAAAAAATTTTATCTATAAGGTGTTGTTTTAGTCAAAACAAAATGGTTATAAGTTTTTAGAAAATTTTTTAATAGCGTACGACTAACACAGTAAGACGTAAGATAATAAGACGTTTTGCGGCAATAAGTACCGCAGAAAGGTTACTAAATTCTCAATTAACCCCTCGTTTAAATTTTTCATAAACATTTTTGAGTTCTTGATAACTCGAGTAAATAATAAAGTTAATCAATATTATTTTACTTTAATCATTTAGGAATATGTCATTAAAATGATGCTACTCAATAAAAGATGTTATTCTAAAGGGTAAAGTGTATTAGAAACATACGCCGCTTCTACGCCATTTTTTCCTCTTAATTTTTTATTATTTATTTATTATTATATTTTTTATTTTAACCAATTTATTAATTTCAGATTTTTGATGAATAAAAAACTACGCTTTATTAGTATTTTGAATAAATAATTACAATGGATAGTTTAAAAAAGATTCTGCCGTATTTTATGTCTGGAACAGTAGTAAAAGGTTTTGGAAGAGGCAGCAAACAGTTGGGATGTCCCACTGGTAAGCTGATAATTAATTTGCACTGTAACCCAAATATTGTGAGATTAATGGGGAAAGTTTTTGTATTTTATTGCCTTCTTAAAACATTAACGGAAATTTTCCTTATCTATACAAATTATCCAGTTCAAAATGAAAAAGAACTGCTAGCTAGACAGACCTGTGCACGGTCTGAAAATGCCCCCCCCCCCGTTTTATTGGAGGATTTGCCCCCCCCCCCGTTTTATTTCCCCCCCCCCCCCCAAAAAAATGAAAAAGTACCCTAATAATATGACGTCATTTTTTAAATATGATTACGCCATCATCCCGAATTTTTTGCAGTTTTTAGCCTATTTCAATGTATTTTAAGCCATTTTAGACCTATTTTTACCTTATTTCCGCTTTTTTTGTCCCTTTTTTCCCTTTTCCCTTCTTTTTTTCTCTTTTTTTCACTTTTTTTTCTTTTTTTTTTTCTTTCCCCCCTGTTCGCCCCCCCCCGTTTTATTGCCCCCCCCCCCTTTTAACAAAAGTTGCCCCCCGTCCCCCCCCCCATTTTGGAATTGCCCCCCCTCCCGTTTTAACCCCGGGGGGAGCAGTGCACAGGTCTGTAGCTAGATATATGTTTTTGTAGAAGGATTGATACCTCATTTTCTGTCTTGGTGCTTAATAGTATTGCTAAAATATTGGTCCATGGTCCTTATCGGTAATTCTCACAATTTCTAGCCTTAAATTTTGGTTTAATTGGGGAAACTGCACCTTCCTCAGAATTTAGGGGGTTCCAATATCAGGGACGTAACCAGAGGGAGGCGACCCCCCCCATCCCCGAAACGGTCGGACGGTGGGAAAAATAAGTATAGTGGTTTTGGAAGGGGGGCCGCCGCCCCCTTCCAAAATGCTCGCCAAATAGTAAAGTTTGGGTGTTTTCAGAGACCAAAAATTCAAAATTTCATAGCGCCTGGCTAATCGCTCACGCCAACCTCTAAAATAGTTTTAGCACCACAATTTACTTACGACTTTACGTGGTGTTGTTGAGAACGTTGAAAAATATAAAAAAAAACCGTTAAAATGTTTTTTTTTGGTTGCTGAAAGAAATGAAAGAAAGACGGTTGAAACAAATGACGGTTGAAAGAAATCCATTTTTGTCGCTTTCGTTAGTGTCAACAAAATATGCAAATAACAAAAACTGCCCGCAGATCAACCGTCATATGTACGTTAAACAAAAAAAAACCCAGGGGGTTAATTCCCCTTCATTCAACCCTCCCCAGTATGTCTATTTTTAGTGTTCACCCCCCGTTCTGCCCCTCCCTACTAACTCCGAAAAATTTCAAATGTTTGTCCTTTTTTGTTAAATTTAACCAATGAAATCGGATAAGTCTTTGTTTATAAAACTTTTTTCTCCATTTACTTTTTAATGCTTTGTAACGTATTTTGTAGCGATTTTACAAATCTTCCTTTCCTGAGGAATGCCCGCCTACTCCGATTTTGGTTTTACCCTGTAGGAAAATATCCCCCTAAGCTTGAATAGGTCGGGCACGTATGTCAACCATTACGCATTACCATTACGACCTACTTTAGCCAAGGAAGGGAAATTTTTTGCCCCGGCCTGCCTGAGTTAAAGCCAAAAATTAATTCGGCTCATAACCCGAGGGTAAGTCTCTAGAAGTAAACAGACAGATTTTGAGGTTTGATTTTGAAATAGATCAAAATAAAAGGGCCTACTGTGTAAATTACTAAAAACTACTTTAAAATACTGATAAAATGCTAGAAACTTGAAAAATTAGTATGGGTAACATAATATGGGTAACAAGATAGAAGGGGGTTCGCCTTCTAGGGGAAAGAAAGTATAAATTCTTTTTCCCTTACTTCGCGCATCAAGGAACTTTATTCTCTACGTTTTTTTACTATTTTATTTATTATCTACCACCTGTTTACTATGAATTTCTGTTTTAGCAAATTTTTCGGAAAGCGTAGTTGAAAGCTTGCCTTCAACTATTCCCTGCGGTGTGTACTACGGATGGGCAAACGTTGACAACCAAAAAGTCCACGGTATGGTCATGAGTGTGGGCTGGAACCCACAGTTCAAGAACACCAAAAAGTCAATAGTAAGTTTTGGATTGCATTACAATTTATTTAAAAAAAAGTATGGAGTCCTTTAGGGCTGTCCTAGAGTTGAATATTATGAAAATTTGCTGTATTGTTGAATGCTTACGCATGAATGCATGCGCAAGGCGTTTTAGAAACTGATTTTTTAAACAATATATGTCCTCAAATTCTTAAACCTATTTTTTTATCGCAGGTACATAAATGATGTGTTTTTAATATTCATTGTTGCTCCTGCTTATGCTCCTCTAGAAGGGGATCAGGGGTAAAAAATTCGAAAATTTGGGGGGAGAGGGACCGGGTTTTTTGTAAAGGGGCCCGAAAATTTCGAGGTTAGGGGGAGATGGAAGTGGACCCCACCCTACCGCCTCCCCCCCCTTGTTCATCTATGACATAGGGACAATTTTTATAAAACAGATAGGGGGACGGATGGGAGAAAAAGAAAAAAAAGGACAAAAAAGCGAAGGTCTAAAATGGTTTAAAATGCATTAAAATAGGCTAAAAACTTCAAACATTTTGCAAAAATAGTGTCATTATAGGTCAAAAATGGCGCCATAATTTTTGGATACTTTTACATTCTTAGGCAGGGGGAACAACTATATTCCGGGAGGGCATTTCCGGGGAATGCATTTCCAGACCGTGCACAAGTCTGATCACCTTGGTGCTTTTAAAAAATTGGAATATTCACAATGGTTTTCTTTGATTTGTATTAATGGATTTTTTAGGAAACGCACATATTGCACGATTTTGAGGAGGATTTCTATGGATCTTTTCTTAAAATACTGATAGTTGGTTTCATTCGCGAAATGAAAACCTTTAAAAATCTTGGTATGGTTCACTTATTTATTAGGTTTAAATTTGCTGCATAATTAATGAAAGCAGCTAACTTTACTTCAACTTTTTTTAAAATACTTAAATAAAATAGACCTCTTTCCTCTGTCTCTCTCTCTCCCTTTACCTTCCAAGAAAAATTTTAGTTACACATTTAGGTGAAAATTTATTATCAAAAACACGACTTTTTGGTAAAAACAGTCCTTTTAAGTCTGAAACCTAAAAATCTGGGAAGCTACCCTCTAATAGTTAGCCTTAGCTACCCTTCCCCCTAGCTTTCCGGTCTATGTTCACTTAATAAATTTAATCTTATTTTTGTTTTCTATTTTGTTTTGCCATATGTAATTCGGTTTTGTCTCGTATTATAAATGTAGAACAATGTTTCAGTTTAATTCAACTCTAGTCAATTAATAGAAATTGTAAAAGAGTTCAATTATAAGTATTGTAAACTTTTAGATACTTAACCGTAAAATACATTGTTTAGAAGAACTTAAACTAGCGATTCAAACAGACATAGATGATTCGAAAAAGGAACTATCGCGTCCTGAAAATCAAAAACTCAAAACGCATTCGTTATTTTTAAATGACGGCGAAAATTTACATAATGCTGGTAGTTTGTCGGAGTGTAAAGACAAAGTCAGTTCTTTCAATTCATCCACATTCACCAACGGGCATCACCAGAAAGCTTCATCTCCCAAAATAAATTCATTACCAACATCAAAAATAATCGCCAATGGTCACCAAGTTACTAACGGTATTTATTAGTCACATATTATGATATGTAGGAAGAATTGTAACTCTTACCATTTTTAAAACTATCTCGATGCATTTAATAGTAAGCGCGAAGATTGGAGTTATAGTCGAATATGGGCAAAATTTTTGGAACTAATTAAGATACAAAAATCAAAAGCTACTTTGCAAGACAGAATATCAAGAGTTTTATTTCCTTTCGTTTTATTTTTTGTAACATACTTTTTTTGGTACATACTGTTTGTACACACCTTACCTTACATGGTAGAAGAAAAAATTTTTAAAAATTTCAGTGTATGCACTTTAATGGTGGTATATGTAAGATATTTATTTTATATGTCAGATATTTAATAATTTGTTTGATTACATTTAGAATAAAAATATTTTGTGAGATTATGTATGATGCGATAAAAAAGTTTTCATATATTTATTGCTGTAATTAATTCAATTACAAACATTACATATCTATTGCTGCATTTAAGTAAATTATTTAATAATTTCATTTATTTCCACATTTAAAAAATAACAACATGACGTTATTATATTGATATTTTTACTTTAAAACCATTAAACATTTATATGAAATCAAATTTGACACAAAATTTGACAAAAAAATTATAATAAAACGACTATTAAATTTTGAAAGAAAAAAACTAACGAGTTAAGTTATTGTAAAGGCCCATGCTGTGTACGCCGTAGATTACTTATAAAATGGAAGCACTTAGGTGCTCTTTCCGCTTCAAACCCTTTTTGATTTTTGAAGTTAAAAAGCACGAATCCAAGTGGAGAAAAAGCAAGCCAGTGAAGTTTAAAGGTGCGGTACCGAGTCAACTTTTTTTTCGATTTTGATGATTTTTTTTTGTGAAAACATCACCCCTGTCCCCAATAGGTCAAAAAATTTTTTTCGCTAAAATATTTTTTTGGGTTCAGGATATATGATCCCCGAAAAATTGCGTTTTTTTGAAATTTTGTACTTGATGATTTTTCAATAAGTATAACATTTTAAGTTATAAAAGTTTTACTGAAAAAAATCGGCTATTTCCTATTTTCATACCTTGATTGTTAAGATTAGTGCAGAGTTTGTCGATATATTGCGTTTCCCGTCAAAAAAACCTCGATTTTTTCGTTAAAAACACCAAACGACGGCAGTGATTGGGTTAAGTTTGCCCAACATTTTCGGCTACACTTTCTATTTTTAGCAAAAAATGGGGGGTTTTTGTATGGGAAACACAGTATCTCCAAAAAACTGCTCCAATTTTAACAATCACGTTATCAAATTCAAGTAGAAAATAACCGATTTTTTTCAATAAAACTTTTATAACTTAAAAAACTTATACTCATTAGGAAATCCTTCAAGTACAGAATCTAGAAAAACGCGATTTTCGGGGGTCATATCTTCTAAACCACCAAAGATATTTTGATGAAATAAATTTTGTGGGTTATTTGGGGTAGGGGTAGGGTTTTCACAAAAAATCATCAAAATCAAAGACAAAAAATTTAACTCTGTTTGGTACCGTACTTTTAATGTTAAAATTCTTGTGCAGTCCCTTCTCCGTCCGTCTACGTAGTGATATTCACACCCTTCAACATCATGCTCCATAGCTCTGGATAATTAAAGCTGAAGAAGCCAAAGCTTCGGAGCTTCGACCCTTAAATGAGCGATTATAAGCTAATTTAAATTTGAATTACACTTTAAATTACTCTATCTGCAATTTCAAGACTATTTTGTCGTTTTAAGTAATTTAAAAAAAAATTGTTAACAAAAAATTTTTGGTAAAATAATCTACATATGGCGTCAGTTTTTTATTATTTATAGACATAGTACAAAAATAAGGCTGAACTCCGAAGCTCCTGAGCTTTGGGGATTGCTCCAAGGCTCCTTAAAGCGGAGCTATGCTCCGCAGTTGCAAAGTTAGGAGCTCCGCGTAAAATCAATAGATACTAAGCAGCGAGACGTCATTATACGCGATAACACGTCTGAACCACGATAACAACTGCAAAGGGTAAAAACTCGGGTGTTCTCTCCAAAGCATGATATTGGTGGAGGCAGGAAAATCCTCATTGAAGGATCCACATCCTATAGCTGACCTCACAGATTGTATGCGTACATTAGGAGACCAATTAAATCTGTGCGGTTATAATGTTTAAAAAGAAGTTTTTTTAACCATGCTTTTTAAGAAAAGAACAATCAAATATTTAATTCTAGACGTTAAAGAATTGTTAAAATCAGCTGTTTAGTTTTTGATCTTTAACAGTTCTTTTTATTTTTTTTTTAAATTTTTTCTATACTGCGAAAATTGGCTTAAGGAGCACTGTCACAAATTAAAAAAAGTTTTTTTAATACTGTACGGATCTGGATGAAATATGGAAATGTTGTAGCTTAGGTTCGACGAAAACTAAATACCAAATTTGAAGCAAATTGATTCAATATTAAATAAAATTATAAGCAAACGGCGATATAGAACAAAATGCACAACACACAAACATCAAACACCAAAAACCACGCACTTAACACAGTGACGGACGGAAAATCCGGTAAAACCACGAGGTGTACTTTATGTAATACCATTTACCGTAATATAAGTGATAATTTATAAATGATAATGATAATGATAATCATAAGTGATAATGAGTGCTAAGTTATAAGTAATAATGCTAGGTGATAATGATAGTGCTTATGAAAATTGATGAGTGATAATCATAAGTTATAATAAGTGATAATTGATAATGATAGTGATAAGCGATAATGATAGTGATAATCATAAGTGATAATGAGTGATAAGTGATAATGAGTGATAAGTAATAACGATAAGTGATAATGATGGATGATAATCAGTGATAAGTTATAACTGGTAATCTTAAGTGATAATGATAGTGATCATCATAAGTGATAATGAGTGATAAGTGATAATGATAGTGATCATCATAAGTGATAATAAGTCATAAATGATGACGAGTGATAAGTGAAAACGATAAGTGATAACGATAAGTAATAAATAATAATGATAAATGATAATAAGATAAGTGATAAATGATTGTTATAAGTGATAATGATAGTGATAATAAAAGTGATTTAGTGATAAGTGATAATGATAGTGATAAAGTGATAATTATAATCAATATCACTTATCATTTATCACTTTCACTGTCACTATTACTTAGAACTTATCTCATTATCACTTATCACTTGTCTCATTATCACCTACAACTATCACTATTATTATCTTTTATCACTTATCATTATCATTTATCGTTATCATTTATCACTTATTATCACTTATGATTATCACTATCATTATAGCTTATCACTAGGGATGCATTGAGCATTACTTAGTACTCACAATTAAATTAATTGTGAGCTTGAGCCTGAGTACTCACAATTAAATATATGTGAGTACCAATTGGTATTGAGCATTTGTGAGCCTGGCGAATGTTTAAAATATACTTACGTATAGCATAGATTTTAGGAGAATCCTATGTTGTAAGCACAGAAGGGAATGACTGTAGTCCGCAGAAATGGGCGCTATGGGTGAATAGAGCCCTCAAAAGAGGTCAAAGGGCAGAACAGCAGCAACAGGTCCTTTCAGGACGACTTGAAAGGGGCTGAATACCCCCACTCTCAGGATAAAATTTTAAAATTAACACTGTAAAACACCAAGACAACCCAGAACACACACCGCAAAACACTTGATTTAACTTGCATATGAATTTCAGACAAAATTAGGATTTTTAATTAAAAAATAAATGTAAAGCCTCATGGCGTGTAAAAATGACAGTGGATATAAACAATCATATTTCAACTACAAATATTTTATTTAATAAGTCAAACTACAACATGATGTTTTTTTGATTTTATAGATTTACACGAAAAGAGCTATACTTATTTAAAAAACAAAAATCTCTTAATACTAACACTAAAAGTCATATACCTTTTGTATAATTAAATTTAAATATAAAAGGCGTTTTGTAAAAAATATAATATTGAAGACTGACATTTTTAATATTTATTATCAATTTAGTTTAGTCAAATTAAATTTAGGATAAATGTTTATGTTTAAAGCAATTTAAACTAATTTTTGTATAAAAAAATATGCTTTAAAACAGAAAAATAACCATTTTTATGTAAGAAAAAAATTTGAATAGAAATAGAAGAAAAAAATTAGAATAAATTAGAATAAATTTTCTAATAAAAATTAGAATAATAATAAATAAATGAACTAAAATAAATACTTGTATGTTCTAATGATATTTACTAGCCTTGAAAAATGCTCTAAGAATAGAGCAGGAAAAAGAGGCGTTTTTTCCCCGGGCGTATGTTTAGACAGAAAAGATGTGGACTAGTCTGAGATGGACATTATATGGACTGTAGGAAATTTGCATTTGGTTTGGGCAGCTGCTCACTAAATAAAAATTTCTACCAATAAAAATTAAAATTTCTAGTATGATAATCATTTGTTTATACATTGGTCTAATCACACAGCACTGTTGCATTTTTTTTGTTTGATGAAATGTCAATTAAAAAATTATACTCACAGCAATCTTTGACAAGCGCGAAATCGCCGATTTTTCAATTTGAAGGTTATATTTGTATGTGTAAGAAACAACTATAAATTTGAAAAAGTGGCGATTTCGCGCTTGTCAAAGATTGCTGTGAGTATAATTTTTTCAATTGACATTTCATCAAACAAAAAAATGCAACAGTGCTGTGTGATTAGATCAACGTATAAACAAATCATTATCATATGGTAGAAATTTTCATTTAGTGAGCAGCTGCCCAAACCAAATGCAAATTTCCTATAGTCCACATAATGTCCATCTCAGACTAGTCCACATCTTTTCTGTCTAATCATACGCCCGGGGAAAAATCGCCCCTTTTCCTGCTCTATTCTTAGAGCATTTTTCAAGGCTAGTCTACCACTTTTTTTGAATTAAATTAAATTAAAAATTAGCCTAATAAACTATAGTTTTAGGTGCGCAATGACATATGTTTATAATCATTCCGGTGCCGAGATAT
Source organism: Microlaimidae sp. YZB2_3 (assembly GCA_030248175.1). Lineage (NCBI taxonomy): Eukaryota > Metazoa > Nematoda > Chromadorea > Desmodorida > Microlaimidae > Microlaimidae sp. YZB2_3. The sequence goes on from JASAMX010022320.1 coordinate 14,759, forward strand.
AGTTTTTAAATAAAAAATAATAAGAAGAAGAAGATAAATTTAAATTACAAAATTTACCCACGTTGTTTAATTATAGTTAGTGCGGTGCAGTGTGCGGTGCAGCTGCGCTCCAGGCAAAATTAATCTACGTTCTCTAAATATAGTTGGCGCGATGCCGTGCGCCAATGATTGCAATTATAATTTTTAAAGTAAAAATAATAATAATAATAATAATAAGAAGATGATGAACATGAAATACAAAATTTACTCACGTTCTCTAATTATAGTTGGCGCGGTGCCGTGGGTTATATTGCAGTGTGGAACCCCGCACCACCGATGATTACCGGCGCGGACGCTTATTATTATTTTTTAATAAATAAAACTTTGAATTAATTTTGTCATCAGTAATGCAAGAATTAAAAAAAGTATTTTGTTGTTTTCGCCGTTTTCCGCGCGGTTGAAGCAGATGGCGCTGGGAACTGGTTCCGTTTCTGCCACCAATTACAACCCGTCTGCTTTTTTTGTGCGGTTTCTATGAGGGGATGTTGGTTGTCTGCTCTGTACAATCCTTATTGTTGCCAAAAGGCTGTTATTGTGCGGTTGGGATTTTTTATTTGTCTATTTTTCAATTTTTTTATTTTGATCAATAAATCGATAACAAGGACCTAAATGAAAAAAGTGCTTCCTAAGAAAGTTGCGTAATTCCTTCTTCTTTCTAATGAGCCCATGTTTATTTTTTATCAATCAGTAACGAATGAGGAATATCGCTTTTAAGGATGGAGCGTTGGAATAATAATAATAATAATAATAATAATAATAATAATAAGAAGAAGAAGAAGAAGAAGAAGAAGAAGAAGAAGAAGAAGGTTCTGAATTTCAAAATTTACCCACGTTCTCTAATAATGGTTGGCGCGGCGCCACGGGGCTAAATCGCCCCGTGGCGCTCCCGCGCCACCCATGATTAAGGAAAAATATGTCACTCCCTACTTAAAGTGAAACAATTTTGTGCCATTTTTTGAGCACTGCCATTAATTGTCATGCACAAAAAATGGCAAAACAACTGCTAATAATTGGGCAAGTGTCGTGCAAATGGGTACTGCCTAAAAACTAGCAGTATTTTGCGAAACCAGACACAACAAGCCAATCACAGCAAACCAAAGGGTACAATTTAAATACCCACCGAGTTAATGTTTCAACGTATCCTAATATATATTTAGAAGCAGATTTACCTGTCGTCAGGACAGTTTTCACCTAACTCCGTTCAGACGACTAATCCGAGCTCTCTTCTTTATGGGGAAGAGTGGGTTTTTTGGGGTGCATACTGTATACCGGGTTTTGATGAAAAACCGCAGCTACCCCGATTTTTTTTGACTTATGTTATTAACTTTACGAGTTCAATTTTAAAAGCTTCTTTCAGTGGCAAGTGTTTTAAATTTTAAATTTAACAGCGGTAATCAAAAAAGCTTAAAACGGGTCTAATTTTAAATACTGAATTTTTAAGGGCTTGCTATGAATTTAAAAATGTGTTTTTTAAGAAACATTATGTATGAAAAGACGGCTTATAGTGTCTTGTATTTTTTTGCTGCTTTAAAAAGAAAAACCTCATTAAAATTCAACTTAATCGAAGGCTAAAGTTTACAACTACAATTTTACTTTTGTGAATTTTTAACGGCTCTACTTCACCATAAAATTGGGGTAATTACGGTTTTCGATCGAATAACCGTTGTATGCATTCCAAAATTGAGCCGAGCTCTTGTTATTTAAAAAGGGGTCGGATTCTTTAATCGTCTAAACGGTTTTAGGTTAAAACCGTCCAGACGACAGGTGACTCGGCTTTTAAAAATATATTAAGATACGTTGAAACATTAACTCGGTTGGTATTTAAATTCCTACGTTTTGATTTGCTGTGATTGGCTGGTTGTGTCTGGTTTCGCGAAAATACTGCTAGTTTTTAGGCAGTGCCCATTTACACGACACTTGCCCAATTAATGGCAGTTGTTTTGCCATTTTTTGTGCATGACAATTATTGGCAGTGCTCAAAAAATGGCACAAAATTGTTTCACTTCTAGTGGGGAGTGACATATTTTTCTTTAATATAATATATAGTATTATATATTTTTGATATAATTAGCATTTTTACGTATTTTTAATAGCATCTCAACATGTCACATGAAACATTATATAATTAGCATTTTTACGTATTTTTAATAGCATCTCAACATGTCACATGAAACAAAATTGTTGTGATTATGAATTTTTATTATTTAAACTTCCCAGGGTGAAATTAAGAATATTATAAAAACATTTTTTTAGCTTTTTGCACAAAAAAATGATATTGAATATAGAATAAACATTAAAGGAGCATTGTCACATATCAAATTCTTATAACGCCTTGAATAAACTACTCTTTTAACAAAACCTTTAATTTACCTTGACCAATTCGACAACATTTAAAAATTTCAGTTTAATCGGTTCAGTGACAAAAAAATTATATGATCCTGCGTTATAGGTATTTAAATTGTGACAGTATGTTCTCTTAAATAATTATATCTCGCGAACAAAACCACCAATTTTTGTAGAAAGTGTGTAAAAAATAAAAAGCTAATATTTTTGCACATCGATGTAATTCTTTTATGGAATGGACCCTTTTGATTAATTGTAAAAATATTACCTTGTGCTCCGAAATCTTGTAACAATTTTTCGTCAAAGTATTTAACAAAGCCAAAAATAAAGCATTTTATAGGGCGTTTTTTTACTAAGCAAATTTTAGTGCAAAAATATATAAAAAACCAGCGTATTTTTATGTTCATTCTGAAACCTTGATTAAAAGTTTTTATAAAGTTTTTGTCAATATATTAGTGTTTTAGTGAAAAAGACCTGTGACTTTTACCTTAAAACTGTCGGCAAATTTTTGGCATAAGAAAAAATGCTAAATTTAAGTCTCTTATGAAAATTTTTATTTAAATGGAAAAGTGTCAATTTTAAAATTTTAAAATGTTTATTTCGATAGAGTTTTCAACAAAAAAAAAACGCAAAAAATATGATTTTATTAAATACCTGTACTGTTTATTGAACGGTTTTTCGCTTTCCATGTTTCACAAATAATGGGGTAACAATCTCAGGGTTTTTTTTGAAGAAAACACTAATATTTAGGGAAATCATTTGATAAAATCAAAATAAATCAGGATGTAAAAATGAAGTTAACAACATGACGCCTGTTTTTTATGTTTTCATAACAAAACTTTTTGCAGTGAAGAAGGCATTGTTCCAGGATAAAATGATTAAAAAAAATCCCTATTTTGGGGTTTTTTAGATGGTCTAAAGGTGAAAAACTGTTACAAGGTTTGGAACGCAGAATAAAGTTTGGTCAAAAAATAGTCGAAATCGAAGAGAAAAATTTTTTTACTGCATTATTAAATGTTTATTCTAACACACATTCTTTTTATAGAAAATTTAGTTTTTTTAAATCAAAGTGCAAAACCAAAAGATAAAACCATGGGTAAAACATTATGCAATTTATCAAAAAATCTTTAAGTCCTGTATAAAGGGTGGCGTCCATATAAGTCATTAAATAATCACACCTTTTGAATAGTTTTAAAAATGACACATTTCTTTGAGTTATGTCATCACAATGACCTGTTTTTCATTAATTCGCGTAAATTCTAATAGATATTTATTTACGTGAATTTAGGTAAATTGAATTGTTCCATTATTAAATTAAAACAGACTCTTTATTATAACTGGCGTGAATTAACAGAAGAATATGACTTTAAAATAAAAATGTCATTTAAATGGACTGAAATCATGTTGTTATAATTGCATATTATAATAAGGCTTCTTATTCGGGATTTAAACATCTTTTGGTAAAGTATAATATATTTTTTAATTTTTATTGTCAAGCTCACAATTAAGCTAATTAGCCTGGGCTAATTGTGAGCTTGAGCTTGAGCCTGAGATTTATTGTGAGCTTGAGCTTGAGCTTAGTACTCACAATTAAATATATGTGAGTACCAATTGGTATTGAGCATTTGTGAGCAGCTCAATGCATCCCTACTTATCACTATCATTATCAATTATCACTCATTATAACTTATGATTATCACTTATTATAAGCACTATCATTATTACTTATCACTTAGCGCTCATTATCACTTATCATCATCACTAGCATTATCACTTATAAATTATCACTTATGTCCTGGTATAACTCAATACGAACTTTACCACACGATTTTCATTTTTCGTCATACACTATTCCTGGATTATATTACGGTAAGTGGTATTACATAAAGTACACCCGGTGGTTTTACCGGATTTTCCGTCCGTTACTGTGTTTTTGGTGCGGGGTGTTTGGTGTTTGTGTGTTCTGCATTTTGCTTTATATTGCCGTTTGCTAATAACTTTTTTAATATTTAATCGATTTGCTTCAAATTTGATATTTAGCTTTCTTAAAACTTAGGCTTTAACATTTAGGTTTCATTCGAATCCATCCAGTATTAAAAATTTTTTTTATTTGTGACAGTGCTCCTTTAAAGCAGCACTGTCACAAATAAAAAAAGTTTTTTAATACTCAACGGATCCGGATGAAATTTGAAAATGCTGCAGCTTGTGTTCTAAGAAAGCTAAATACTTAATTTGAAGCAAATCGATTCAATAATAAAAAAAGTAATTAGAAATCGGCGATAAAAACAAAATACACCACACACAAACACCACGCACCAAACACACAGTAACGGACGGAAAATCCGGTAAAACCACAGGGATAACATAATAATAAAGAAAAAATATGTGACTTCATATATTTCTCAGACAAATTGACTGCTCTTATTAGGGCGCGCCCTTATTAGCACATTATGGCCCAAATAAGGACGTGCCCTTATTAGCGCACTTATCGATTTTCAATAAAAAATATTTATAAGTCTGTTTTATGCAATCCTGTTAAAATATGAGCTGAATTATAATGACAAATTTAAAACTAATTTGTTTAGTGTTAGTTTTGTGAAAATGAATAAATACTTACCTTATACTTGCTTTTTAATGATAAGATACTTGTGTATTAAATAAAATGGGAATAGTGTTAATTTTAAAGAAAAATATAAGGAAGCACAAAACAGTAGTTTTTTTAAAAAAATTGATTTTATTTACCACGAGTACGAGGGTTCTATTTAGGTCCATTCCATAATTTTCAGCAAAATAAACTTTTCACACCTTTTTCCTTTAAGAGAAAAATAAATTGGAATGCTAAACTCCTTAATTGTTATGGTGTAGCAAATGCGATAAGTATAATTTCCAAAACAGAATAACAAAAATAAACGACTATTTTTTGGTGGGCTACTCATGGCCATGGTGTGCTAATAAGGGGGCGCCCTAATAAGAGCAGTTAATGTGTGTGAGAAATATATGAAGTCATATATTTTTCGTTTTTTATTATGCTATATATTTTTGCTATCACTGCATTATACTCGGGTAATTAGTATTACATAAAGTACACCCGGTGGTTTTACCGGATTTTCCGTCCGTTACTGTGTTTTTGGTGCGTGATGTTTAGTGTTTGTGTGTGGTTCATTTTGTCTATATCGCCGATTACTAATAACTTTTTAAATATTGAGTCGATTTGCTTAAAATTTGGGATTTAGCTTTCTTAGAACACAAGCTACATCATTTCCTAATTTCATCCGGATTTGTTTAGTAATAAAAAACTTTTTTTATTTGTGACAGTGCTGCTTTAAGTAGGCACCAATTAGAATAAAAACTTTTTCCTTAGTTTCAGGCTCTTCTGATTTTCCACCATAGAAAAACAAAACAAAACAAAAAAACCAACGGCTTTGAACCATCAATACACATACTAATAAGTAAATTGCGGGCAATAAATAAAAGCTTTGCTAAATTTTAAAAATAAAAAATCGCTTAAAGGTGCGTTATGAAGTTGAACTTTTTGTCTTGATTTGATTTTTGTTGAAAATTTTACCCCCACTCTCAATAACCCACAAATTTTTTTATCAAAATATCTCCAGTGGTTCAAGAAATATGACCCCTCAAAAATAATAGTTTTTCAATAATTATTTATTTGAAAATTTGCTCAATAGGTATTATTTTTCTCGTGCAAAAAACCTCGATTTTTTTGCTAAAAACACGAAAAAAAGAAAAAAAAATGTTTGGCAAACTTAATCTCGATTTTGGCGGTACATTTAACACCCAAAAAATAATGTGCGGGCAAAAAACAGTACACTATGTATAATTTTTACATTTTTTCAATACAAATTGATCTAATAAAGCATGTTCAACAACTTCATTAACCCAATACTTCCCCACAAGAATATAAAAGCAAAAACAACAAAATCACTCTTAAAACAAAAAGTTTGAACACCTTCCATTTTTATCATTATAGGCACCTTGCACTGAAACTTAAAATAAACATAAGATAAACACACCAGCATTGCTGCCTGAAGGGAAAATACCGTAATCATGCAAATGTTTTTATAAAAGCGAAAGACGAAACCCTGGGGTGTTGAATAATGACATCACACTGATTATGTATGTTGATTTATATTAGAAATTGTCTGTTTTAAAACGTTTAATCAAAATTTTTATGTAAAGATAAAAAAATATATAACTACAGATGTTATTATGAGCGGGTTATTTCCCGTCAACGACGCCACTAATCAATAATAAGGGAACATTTGCATGATTATGGTATTTTCCGTACAGGTTCAATGTTTGTGTGTTCTATATCTTATGTTTATTTTAAGTTTCAGTGCAAGGTGCCTATAACTTTAAAAATAGCAAACGAAATTTATCAGACATATATGCATTAAAAAGAACAATTTTAAGGTTAATAAAATCATATTTTGATTGTGCATTAATATGGTTATAGTTTGTAGACCGTTCATTGAGCAA
>JASAMX010022323.1:0-25721 GCA_030248175.1 Microlaimidae sp. YZB2_3
ATTTCTGTTACAGTTAAAGACCAGTGGAGGAAAGTTTTTTTTATAGTAGCCGAAATTAAGGCGCGTGCCATTAACTTTGACCACCTTGAAAAAACTGGCTATAACATAACTATTGCTGAAACCAACAATAAAAATTTTTAAAGGTTGTAAACTTATCTCTGGGTGTTGGTACCCTTAAATTTAATTTTTTCCCGTTTGCAAATTTTTATAGTTATTAGCAAGACTTTAAATCATTAGGTCAAAGCATTAAAAAACAACTGTTAATAACCTGTGTTTTTTTGTTAAATTTTTTTTGGCGTGAAAAAAATCAAAAAAAGTCAAACGCGCAAAAGAATTCGTTATAAATACATCCATGATATACCATGATAGTATCATGATATTTGACTACAGTAAAAAAAACGGTAGGTTCTTTCATCTGAATTTCAAGGTGGCCGAAATTAACGGAAGTTTTAAAATACGTATTGAAACTGCTTTGGAAAAAATACAAAAACATGATAATTAACAATTTTGAGCACTAAATAGAAGTTATTTTAAGGTTGTATATTGCCTCGTTTTAAATTTGATGCAGCTTAAACACGGAAAAGAATCCTGAAAATCACAGAAAATGCTAATAATGCGGAATCACACGAATGAAAAACTTTGCAAAAATACTTCAACAGTCATCCAGTTACTTTTTGGCTGGTTCTTTTGTGTTTTAAAGAAAAGCTAATTTTCTAACACCCTAACTTAATGGCAGAGCAGAGCTCCTGCCAGCTCTAGAAGGGCTGGGCTCCAGGTTTACCTCAATGGATTGGGATAAACCCTTATTAAATTTGCCCACGAAAGTATTATATTAACAAATGAAACATTACCTTTCTGAGTAAAATTTAAAAATAGCGCCTCTCTCATTTTTTGTGAGGATTTGCTTTTGACCTCCGATTGTTGGAAAATTCGAAAACGCCGGTTTTGCCGGGTTTTTTTTTTTAAAAACTCCGGTTTCATCATTGGCGCACGGCATCGCGCCAACTATATTTAGAGAACGTAGGTAAACTTTGTCTGGAGCGCCACTGCACCGCACTAACTATAATTAAATAACGTGGGTAAATTTTGTAATTTAAATTCATCATCTTCTTCTTATTATTTTTTATTTAAAAAGTATATCTCGGCAACGGAATGATTATAAACATTATTTCATTGCGCAGCTAAAACTATAGTTTATTAGGCTATTTTTTTAATTTAATTCAAAAAAAGTGGTAGACTAGCCTTGAAAAATGCTCTAAGAATAGAGCAGGAAAAAGGGGCGATTTTTCCCCGGACGTATGTTTAGACAGAAAAGATGTGGACTAGTCTGAGATGGACATTATGTGGGCTATAGAAAATTTGCATTTGGTTAGGGCAGCTGCTCACTAAATAAAAATTTCTACCTTACGATAATGATTTGTTTATACATTGATCTAATCACACAGCACTGTTGCATTTTTTTTAGTTTGATGAAATGTCAATTGAAAAAATTATACTCACAGCAATCTTTGACAAGCGCGAAATCGCCACTTTTTCAATTTGAAGGTTATATTTGTATGTGTAAGAAACAGCTATAAATTTGAAAAAGTGGCGATTTCGCGCTTGTCAAAGATTGCTGTGAGTATAATTTTTTCAATTGACATTTCATCAAACTAAAAAAAATGCAACAGTGCTATGTGATTAGATCAAAGTATAAACAAATCATTATCGTATGGTAGAAATTTTTATTTAGTGAGCAGCTGCCCTAACCAAATGCAAATTTTCTATAGTCCACATAATGTCCATCTCAGACTAGTCCACATCTTTTCTGTCTAAACATACGTCCGGGGAAAAATCGCCCCTTTTTCCTGCTCTATTCTTAGAGCATTTTTCAAGGCTATATGGTATATCATGGTACGTATTTATTACGAATTTTTTTGCGCGTTTGACTTTTTTTGACGTTTTTCACGCCAAAAAAAATTTAACGAAAACACAGGTTATTAAAAGTTGTTTTTTTTTAAAGTTTTGACATAATGATTTAAAGTCTTGCTAATAACTATAAAAGTTTGCAAACGGGAAAAAATTAAGTTATATTTACCAACACCTAAGGATAAATTTACAACCTTTAAAAATTTTTATTGTTCGTTTCAGCAATAGTTATAGCCAGTTTTTTCAAGGTGGTCAAAGTTAATGGAACGCGCCTTAATTTCGGCTACTATAAAAAAACTTTCCTCCACTGGTCTTTAACTGTAACAGAAATTTTTAAATTTTGTACTGGAATAACAAAAATAGCTGTCGTTTGATTTTTAAACCAAATCTTGCGTCGATTGAATAAACCAAATAGACCTTATCCAAGAAAATTAAAATAGGTGGCCGAAATTAAGTTAGCTACTCTAAAACAAAAAGATTTATAATATACCAAAAAATTTGCAACTCCTATATGAAAAAGGAAATAAAAGTAGGCATCAAAATGAGCCTTTCCATTTGAATGGCACCCTCCATTATAATGGCATAGTAGCCATTTTAATTCGTCAAATCAAAATGGACAGGAAGCTATTATAATAGCAATTTCTTAATTTAATTTCACTTTATATATACTCACAATTGTAATACTGTCCGGGCCGCATGAGTTTTCCCGTGTCGGACAGTATTACACCGACACATGAAAACTCTTGCGGCCCGGACAGTATTACAAAAAAAGGACATGTTTTTTGTGATTTTGTGGGATTTATTTAAAAAAAACTTTAAGTTTTTTACGAAACCGGAGTTTTTGAAAAAAAAAAACCCGGAAAAACCGGCGTTTTCGAATTTTCCAACAATCGGAGGTCAAAAGCAAATCCTCACAAAAAATGAGAGAGGCGCTATTTTTAAATTTTTCTTAGAAAGGTAATGTTTCATTTGTTAATATAATACTTTCGTGGGCAATTTCAATTCGGGTTTATCCCAATCCATTGAGGTAAAGCTGGAGCCCAACCCTCCTAAAGCTGGCAGGAGCTCTGCTATGCCGGTTTAATTTTGAGAAATATTTTGAATTAAATTACAAAGTTTTGTATCTGACTTAATTTCGGTCATGATTTAAATTCGGCCATTAATTTAGGGTGTTAGAAAATTAGCTTTTTTAAAACACAAAAGAACCAGCCAAAATATAACTGGATCGCTGTTGAATAAAGTATTTTTGCAAAGTTTTTTATTCGTGTGATTCCACATTATTAGCATTTTCTGTGATTTTTTTCCGTGTTTAAGCTGCATGAAATTTAAAACGAGGGAATATACAAACTTATATAACTTCTATTTAGTGCTCAAAACTGTTAATTATCATGTTTTGTAGTTTTTCCAAAACAGTTTCAATACGCATTTTAAAATTCCGTTAATTTCGGCCACCTTGAAATTCAAATGAACCCCAGAACCCCAAATTTTGGCTACTGGGCTTTACAAATTATTAAATAAACCATTGTTAGTGAATAAAAGCAAATTTCAGTCAATTAGGATAACGGTCTTAAACATTACAGTGAAACACTAACTGTGTTTTTATGCTTGTTTTTATGATAGTTTATTTTTATGCGTTGTTTCTTTGTTTTTTTGCAATTTTTATTCATTAAAATGCAAATTTTTATTTGTTTTGATCTTCTCCCTATTACATTTTGCGCACAAAAGATGCTTTTAAAATTTGTAATCTTAATGTGGTAAAAAATAATATTTAAATATACTGACAGAAAATTATATCTGTTTTAAAATACCCTACACCCAGTCCTGATTTAAAATGGACAATAAGCTATTATAATAGTAGCAATTTATTAATTTAATTTCACTTTATATATACTCACAATTGTAATACTGTCCGAGCCGCATGAGTTTTCTCGTGTCGGACAGTATTACACCAACACATGAAAACTCATGCGGCCCGGACAGTATTACAAAAAAAGGACATGTTTTTTGTGATTTTGTGGGATTTATTTAAAAAAACTTTAAGTTTTTTACGAAACCGGAGTTTTCAAAAAAAAACCCGGCAAAACCAGCGTTTTTAAATTTTCCAAGCCAAATCTTCACAAAAAATGACAGAGGCGCTATTCTTAAATTTTACTCAGAAAGGTAATGTTTCATTTGTTAATATAATACTTTCATGGGCAAAATAAATTCGGTTTTATCCCAATATATTGAAGTAAATCTGGAGCCCAGCACTCCTGGAGCTGGCAGGAGCTCGCTCTTTCTGTTTAATTTCGAAAAATATTTTTAATTAAAATACAAAATTGGGTCTTAGACTTAATTATGGTCATTATTTAAAATCGGCCATTAATTTAGGGTGTTAGAAAATTAACTTTTTTTAAAACACAAAAGAACCAACCAAAAAGTAACTGGATGACTGTTGAATAAAGTATTTTTGCAAAAGTTTTTTATTCGTGTGATTCCGCATTATTAGCATTTTCTGTGATTTTCAGGATTTTTTTTCCATGCTTAAGCTGCATCAAATTTAAAACGAGGCAAAATACAACCTTAAAATAACTTCTATTTAGTGCTCAAAGGTTAATTATCATGTTTTTGTATTTTTTCCAAAGCAGTTTCAAAACGCATTTTAAAATTCCGTTAATTTCGGCCACCTTGAAATTTAGATATTTGCTGTAGTCAAATATCATGGTACTATCATGGTATATCATGGTACGTATTTATAACAAATTTTTTGCGTGTTTGACTTTTTTTGACGTTTTTCACAATTTATTTTTGTTTTTTTAACCTTGTTTTTTGGTTTTCCTACCCAAATTGTTTATGTAAATTAGCAATGCATCATACATAATGCACCCAGGATTTCTTAATGTAAATGTTAACGTATATTTTTTGTGAATCATTTTTCGTCTGGGTCTTACAATAAAATCTGACAGTTTTATATTGATAGCTATGCTCCTACAGAGTAATATGCCCTACGGCGCAATAGGCGATAGTCTGTTTATAACTACTTTTTGAAAAAAGAGATCTTCGTGAAGAAAAACAACTCGGTTTTGTTTTTATTTTTTTTTTGTATCATAAAAAAAAAGATTAACAATTTTTTGTATTATAAAAACATGTTTAATGTGAGCATAATATTATTTAATTACATGTAACTGAGTTAAAACCTTAGTTTTTATTATGGCGTAGATTTGGCGGCAATTTGGCGGCAGTTTGGCGGCAGATTTGGCGGCGCACATCCAACACCCATTAAAACGTAAATTTTAACAAAATGTAAGCCCAATCTTTTAATTCAAGTTAAAAATACAATAAAAATAACGTTAAATTATTTTAAAACGCAAAAAATCATAAATTATAGGTAAATTAAAGCTAGCAAACCTTGATGATTTGTAGTTTTACAAAAACGTCTATTTAACAACAAATTACCACAAAAGTTATATATTAAGCAAAAATGGTTTAATATTAAAGACTAAATTAAATATCTTATTTTAATAATTATTTAATAATTATTCGATTTAAAAAAGGAATGATAATTATTAAATTGTATATTTTGTAAAAAGGGCAGATTAAAAAAATATTCAGCGTTTCAGTTTGTTTTGTAAAAAAAACATCATAATCATCCAATGTCGATTGGCCCTCTAATGTCCCTCGTACAATTTACGAGATCAGCCATACAATTCAACCATCAAAATATTGAGTAAAGTATAGTGAATGGATTTGTGGGTGGGTTTGTTAGAGTCTTATTTCTCCTTTGTAAAACATGTTATGTATGTTTCATTAGAAAATTATAAATCACAGCCAACTTTTTTTTACCTGTGGACTATATTATTAGATGCTAAATATTCCATTCCGCGAGTGATTTCTAAACAGAACCTAATTTTCTCCTTCGCTTCTATGGGTTTAGTTTTGGCTTGTCTTTTAAGCATTCTCTCTAAGTTTCCTTCTAAAAGAAAAATAAAAGTCTCGTTTTATTTATGCAAAACAATCTGGGAACGCGTTCAAGACAATTGATAAGATCGTTAAAAATTTGAGAGAAAATAAGAAAAAAAAAGAATTTTCCAAATAATTTATTTGTGTTATCTTTTTTGTATAAATAAAATATTGTACCTGAGCAATATTCCATAAGTAAAAAATCTTTTCTATAGCCAAGGAGGATTACTACACTAAAACAATAAAAATAAAAAAATTTTACTATGCTATAACATAATTATTGAAGTTAAAAAATACAAATTTTTCTTTCTTTCTGATATCATTTATATTATTAAAAATTTGTAACCATATGGTAAAGTTTTTATGATAATAATTGCAAAAATTCTCAAATATTTTAAACTCCATTCCATATCGTTACAAAACATTTAAAACAAAATTTTTAATCTTGATTAATAGCAAACATTTATGGAATATATTTTTTGATATTAGTAACGCCGAAAATGCCTTGTCCTGATTAGTTGCTGTATTCTTTATTTCTCTCCCTAAACAAATAAAGCAGTCACGTTTTATGGACTTGTAGTACAATCCCAGTCAAGTCTGGAATCTTATTTGGTCAAACCCAATCGGCTCCACTCCTGGCTCCGCAGCCAGCGGTCGCAACCAATTTTTTTTAATTTTTCAGTCGTTTGCGCAGCTAAAAATTTAGCAATTTCCGTCACAACAGGTTGTGATTTTTTATAAACATGAATGGGGAAAAGGCTAAATTAAATTACTTGTCATGTCGCAGCCCTTGCATAATTTTTGCCTCATCAAGAAATTCTTTTACAACTACGTGGGGATTTTTTAAAACTTTTATTGCCACTGTTAACGTTATCATTTCACTAATATTCGATTTTCTATTATCCGTTACACCTAAAAAAAATAAAAAATACCAGGTCTGACTGTTTGCTCATTTCTTTGAGCGGGTAAGTCTGAGAAGCTGTATATCATGCTTTATCAAAATTTTTATCAGTAGGTGCGTTTCAAAAGGTTATTTCCCTGTATTTATTTGTCTTAGAAAATATTGGTTATAGTGTATTGTCTGCATAAAAATAAGCGCACTATTAAATATAAGTGATTATTTTAGGTTGCTTCTAAGAACTACATAGTTTGTAAGAATTTTTTCAGATAATACTGTCGATTTTTTCATAAAATACGCGTTTGTTCACTAAAACTGTCGATTTTTTCATAAACTACGCGTTTGCTCACTAAAACTGTCGATTTTTTCATAAACTACGCGTTTGCTCACTAAAACTGTCGATTTTTTCATAAACTACGCGTTTTATCACTAAAACATTGTAAAAACGAGATTCCTAGATAAATTTTTTGCCCATAATACTGTTAAATGATTCTCTCGCGCGGCTTCATTGCGAAAAGAAAAGTGATTATTCGATCATTTGTGATAAAAATTATCAATTTTTGCATCAAAACATAGCCTATAATTCTCCTCAGGCTTTGAGTATTTTAACTGGAGATTGCAAAATAGGTCCAGTAGTTATCGAGCCTAGACAGACAAACAGACACAGCAAGACAGACAACTCGGCTATTCATAATATAGATTTTGAATTTTTTTTTAAAAAAAAAAACGCAAATGATAAACTAAAATTATGAAATTTACATAAAACAATAATAAAATAAGATAAAATATTATTTTTTACCTGTATTTTGTATGAATAATTTTATTTGGTTTTGCTAAGAGTGCATAACAAAGAATGTATCACTGTGTTTTAAAGTTCTTCCCTATCCGTGCATCGCTATGACAGAAATTTAACCCTCCGGGGGGTTAAACTTAACCCCCCGGTCAAATTTGACTGAGTGACTGTGAGGTTTTTTTAAATTTGACTGTGAGGTGTAATTTGACCCTCTTCCCCCCCTTGGAGGTCAAATTTAACGTATAGGAAAGAAATTTAATAGACAGTGATATATTTTTAATGTATTCTTGATTTTACCTGTTAAACCGGGAATACTGATTTCAGCATAATAAACATTTGCAAAATTACCCTAAAATAAATTAAAGTTATTGATAAACGAGTGTAAAATTGTGGAAACCCTTTTATTTTTTAAAGCATCACTTGGAGAAGCAAAAAATTTTTTACTTAATTATAAGCATTATATTCTTGTCATTACAGAAAATTCAGTTCGATTGCTGGTCACGTCAAATTTGAACATCACAAAATTTTAATATTGATCTGCATTGCAAATTACATTTCAAATTGCCTAATTAATGAAATTTACTATTTTTTAAAAGATTTCGATTTAGGCGTGAACTGTCAAAGTCACCTCTGTAACTCACTATGACAAACCCTCAGTTCAAATTAAAAGGGTATTTTCTAAAGTTAAAAGTATAAGGTTTTAATTTACAGAAAAAATAATTTTTCCAGCTCTGCATTGGCAATGTTACAGCCTTAAAGGTGCGGTGCGGAATAAAACTTTTTGTCTTCGATTTTGATAATTTTTTGTGAAAACATTACCCCTACTCCCAATAGCCCACAAAAACATTTTCAACAAACTATCTCCCCAAGGTTCAAGAGTTATGACCCCCCAAAAATGGCGTTTTTCGACAATTCTGTACGTGACAGATTGCTTAATGGGTATAACAATTTGCGTTACAAATTATGCACTCAAAGAAAGCGGCTACTTTCTACTTCAATTTCATATCTTGATCGTTAAGATTGGTGCAATATTTGTCGAAATATTGCGTTTCCCGCACAAAAAACCAGCACTTTTTCGTTAAAAACGACGGCAGTGATTTTGTAAAGTTTGTCCACCTTTCTGTCCTTCACTTCGTGTTTTTATCGAAAAAGTCTAGGGTTTTTTTGTACAGAAAACGCAATATCTCGAAAAATACTGCACCAATGTTAACGATCAAAACACCAAAATAAAGTAAAAAATACTCGCTTTCTTTGAGTATATAATTTGTAATTTAACTATTAGTACTTATTGAGCAATTTTTCACGTAGAGAATTGTCAAAAAACGCCATTTTTGTGGGGTCATAACTCCTGAACCACTAGTGATATTTTGTTGAAAAAATATTTGTGGGCTATTGGGGGCAGGGGTAAGGTTTTTTAAAAAAATTATCAAAATCGAAGACAAAAAGTTTTTCTCCGCACCGCACCTTTAAACGCGTCATAAAATCGGTTTTAGAATTTCACTAAACAAAAATTGATGAAAAAAATGTTTTTAGGGCAGTTTTCACCTGAAAATCTTGCTTTGAGCTTTAAAATTTGCTTAAGTTAAATCTTCTGAAAATCTTGCTTTGAGCTTTAAAATTTGCTTAAGTTAAATCTTAGAAAATATGGGGTATTATATAGTCAAAAATTAGCATTATTTTGGATAAACATTTTTTATTGTTAAAAAAATTTTTGTAAATCATTAGAAAAGGTCGATTTCAAGCCCAAAACACAATTTGTTACCTTAAATAATAGTTTATCGACTTTTTAAAGCTCAAAATCAAAAAATTTACCTACAAACATTGTTTGATATATTTGTGAACTGGAATTCCATAACTGGGTTGCGTTGTCGTGTCAAATAAAAAAATATAGGCATCTTATGAATATCAATAAACTAAAACAAAGCCAATTGTCATTTTGACAAAAAGCTGAGCCCCATTTTTTCTGGTTTAGCATGTACCAGTCTTCATCACCAGTTTTTATTCTATTGTTATAGATCATAATTTAAGAATAGTTTTTTTTTAATTTAAAAAAATATTAAAATTATTATACACTGCCTAAGTGTTTTCCTTTATGAATATCCAGTTTGGAAAGATCTGGCAAACTTCTGTATACAAAAGATCTTATTATCGCTCCACTTTGAGCAGTTACAGGTTCTTTAGTTGTTAAATGGAAACGAAGAAGCTTGTAAACGCTTTCAAATGCATCTCCTTCTAATCTCCAGCCCTGAAAAGGCAGTTTTTGTATTTTTTAAAATTTTTAAAACAAATTTAATGTAAAAATCATGATTGATAGTGGTGGTGGACTGACCAAAAATTTTTGCAAAAAATTAACAACCAAAAATCTTTGATTTAAAAAAAAAAAATAACGAGTAACGGCAACACGTTTCGTGCCCGCGTACTTTTATGTTAAATCTAATTTATAGCCGCGTTACTATAAGAATCCATTGTTTTAAACGGAATTAATCCCATAGTAATGCTGCGCGCACAGATCGACGTCCGCATTTGTCTAATCGCCGTCGCCTGTACGCGCCCGCGCTGGAATTTTCTTAGCCACATTCGACCTACATTTTGAAGCCCTGTTTTGCCGCTCCTTCTCCCAAAACGATTCCCATCGGTAACGGGAACTTAGATCTAAGGGTCCTAAGATCTACAGCTGTTACGTAACGATTTTTCACAACCTAAAAAGAAGGGGAACTTAGATCTAAGCGGCGCGCAAGCACGTGGACCTTTCAAAGAGGTTGTCCATTAATAACGCAACAGCTTTACTATAACTTTAACGCATTATACCCTCTTTTAAAAACTACAAAATTATTTTTTCTAAACTCTACAACATAAATTATTAAATTAGAATTAAACAAACATAATACTTTTGTAAATCTAATAAATAATTTAGTTTTAAATAAATTTGTCCTATTATACTTTTTTAAAACTACACAAAAATTATCTAACATTAAAAAATGTTTGTGGAAAAACGCAACATACAAAAAAGCAGCAAGTTAAAAAATCTAATTTAAAATGTGAGTGAATAAAAAAGTATGTTAATGAAGTATATTTTACACGAAAAATACAGTTAATTAAACCATTATTAACATTATTAGTTTTTTTTCGAATTTTTTCGGGTTTATTTAATCGTTGTAACTCATTGAATCGTTGTAACTCATGAATTCCTAATAAAGTTTATAAAAAACAAAGAAAATCCACATAAAGACAAAATGTTTCCGCGAAGAAAGAACAAAAGAAAAGTCTTATGAAAAAAAGAAAAGAAAAAAGAAAAAAAAAGAAAAGAAAAGAAAAAAATTATGAAATTAAATTTGGTTCAGGCGCCACTTTTGATAAAATTTTAAAAAATCTATTTTTTTAATGACAACATTTTTAACAAATTTAATTTTATAAAACATAATAATAACAACAATACAAACAACAAAATATTTTAACAAGTTTAATGCTATCACTAAATTGTTTTAAAATAAAGAAAGGGTCTAAACTAAAAAAAAAACAACGACACCATGACCATTTAATAGGATAAAGTAACTTTAATACTAAAAAACGTTTTAACTTATTGTTCATTTTAACAACAATTTTTTACAGCTTTGTTTTAAAAAATTAAACAATAATTGTTTAAAAATTCAGTGGTTTTTAAAAGAATTTATAATGTCCTAGTAAAGCTGTTGCGTTATTAATGAACAACCTCTTTAAAAGGGTCTCGTGTTTGCGCGCCGCTTAGATCTAAGTTCCCCTTCTTTTTTAGGTGGCGAAAAATCGTTACGTAACAGCCCTAGATCTTAGGACCCTTAGATCTAAGTTCCCTAAATCTTCCCATCGAGCAAAACATATATGACGTGATCACAAATATTATGATATTTTGAGGGTCCTTAAAATCCTGACGTGAATTTTAATTTGTTTTGCTTTAATTTTCTAATTTTTTGATAGTCTGGGTTTACTTTCTTGAAAAAAAATTTTTGCACTTCACTAAATTTGCATGGATGGATCTCTCGTCATAATTTCAGTCATAATCATTTAATATTGTTAAGCAAAGTAGTTAATATTTTATTTTCAAATCAAAAAAAGAGGAAAAAATTTGTTTTATTGACGCGTCGTAGTTAAACCACTCATCATGTAAGCATATCTGGCACCCAGCACGATATTTACTATAATTAAACGATGATATGCGGTTTTGTAATGATTACCGTGCTGGATCTCGGCTATACTTACATGTTAAATGAAAAAATAAATGGTTTAACTACGATGTGTTTATTGTTTTTTTTTATCTTTGGCACAAGGTTGAAAAGGAAGCGTAGCGCGAAAAAATAAAACAACTGCGGACAGCTGCCGCCCTTGTTTGTTGCGCGGTTTTCAAGACATGGCAAACTCATTCATTTTCGCCGGAAGGCTTTTATTGTGGGGTCAGAAGTTTTATTTTTAGAATTTTTCGAATTATTTTAATCAATGAATCAATTACAAAAACATAAATAAAAAAGAAGGTTCTCAGAACTAAGAGGTAATTCTTTAACCTTTCTTAAAAGCTTAGGTTTTTTTGTTTCTGATAGTTGGCGTGGCTCCGGCCGGGGCTAAATCGTCTTTTATACGTTTTTTTCCTAAAATTGTTTCTTCTAAAAAAGTTGGCTTTTTTTAAAATTCCCTTTTTATTCCTTTTTTTGTATTAACTAATTTGCATAATTTACGGTATTTTTCGCATTGAGTACCTTTTAGTATGTCGTAAGCTTTATTTTTATTAAAAGTTTTGGAGCAAGGTGTCAATACAATAATTAAATAATAAAGATCGAAATAATAATGATTGATTATAAGGAATTACAGTCTAACCGCTTGTTATTTTTATCAAAAATATATAACACAAGAGAATGCCCGACTATACACTAAATTTTTGACCAAAATTTTGTGAGAAAAGTCGCACTTTTGATATTGTGTGCGACTTTTCTCGCAAAAATCTGCCATATTCTGCTAGTTGTTCCGCGCTGCGATTTTTAACACAGTGTTAGTTTTCTCGCAGTGGGGACTGAGACTTCTTTCGCATTCTATGCTGCTTTATTCGGACTGCGATTATTTTCGCATTGAGAGTCTGGCTGCGCAACAAAAAAAATACAGACGCTGGTAGTCATTTTCAATGGAGTAAAACACTTCAAAACTTGTTTTATTTAATTTTAAAACGTTGGAAAGTTACTTTATTTTATTAAAACTAAAAAGTTTTAACATCTTAAGGTAAAAAAAAACAACTTTTACTCATTTAAAAACAAAATTTTCGCTCCGCTTTGTTTTTATTTTTTTTGTTGTGCAGCCCGACTCGCAGTGCGAAAATAATCGCAGTGCGAATAAAGCAGCATAGAGTGCGAAAGAAGTCGCAGTCCACACTGCGAGAAAACTAACACTGTGTAAAAAATCGCAGCGCGGGAAAACTTGCAGAAAATGGCGGATTTTTCGGAGAAAAGTCGCACACGAATTCGAAAGTGCGGCTTTTCTCGCAAAATTTTGGTCAAAAATTTAGTGTACAGTCGGACATTCTCTTGTGTTATATATTCTTGTTTTTATTAATGTAAGGTTAATTTATATTTTTCTAAATTTAAATTAAAAAAAGACGCACAAGCTATCAGCATTCTAATTTATTAATTTCATTACAAAATTTACAGGATTACCTCATCATCTCTAAAAAGTGGAAAATGAAGCTTTTGTCCTTTAGACTTTACGCTTAGAATCAATTTATAATCGTAACCCCTTTCGTTCGCTAAAATTAAGAACATGTAAGATCCAAGATTAGATTTTCACTCGTAAATCCTGTGTTAAGTTTTGAAATTAAGTTATCGCCTAAGTAAAGTCTTTTTAACATTTTAAACTACATTTAAATAAAGCACTTCGAATAAAGATATAAACCAATTTACTAAATTCATCACAACTCGAGCTTAAAAGCAATTAAATTTTTATCGTTTAAATTTGAAAAGATAGTTTTTAATAAAGTAGCAAAGGAAATTAGTAAAAAATGGAGAGTCTTGCTGGATTTGTATTATTAAATTGACCGGAAATGAAGTAAAAATACATATAATGGGTGTGATATAGTATGTCAGACCTGTGATATCGACCTCGTTTTTCTATTAGCTAAAAGAAAATAATTGTGATAAAACCAGAAGAAATTAAAATGAAATATAATATAAAACAAATTAATACAATGATATTAAATCAAATTAAATCAGCTTTACCATATTTTTGGAAAAACAAAATTAATAATGGGCCAAAAGGAAATGCTAACCAAATAACAATATCTATATAATATAATATTTATGAAACGATAAAAAAATTTATCGATGAACAAATAATACTGGATCCTAACGCAATAAGAAAATGGGAAGCTGTAAATTGGAGAAAAACATCCAAAGTACTGGGAAGAAAAATTCAGATTAATAACAAAAATAGCTGAAGAAATAAAATTAAAGGTTTTTCAATTTAAAATAAATCACTGAATTATAGCAAGAAAAAATGGCTATATAGTTATAAAATAAGCGAAAGTCCAATCTCTAAATTCTGTAAAATCTAAATTCTGTAAGCGCGGGAGCGCCACGCGCCGGTATGAAATGAAATGAAATTTTTATTGTACGGGTCTAAACAATACACATAGACACTTAAGTACAATTTAAAATATATATATTAGTCAAATAAAACAAACAAAAATAAACACTGCATCAAAACATAAAATCATTAGTACAGGTAATCATTTAGGAACTATTTGTTAAGCTTAAAACCTTTTTAATTTTGTTTATAAAGACCTTAATGGAGGGAGAAGTAACTACATCTTTAGCCAATGAGTTCCAAATTTTACATACTCTGACTGAAAAAAAGTTTTTCTAGCGTCAATTCGTGGGTTTTCAGTCTTAAGTTTTAAGGTAATCATCGGTTGTGCGGGGGTGCCACACTGCAATTTAACCCACCGCACCGCGCCAACTATACTTAAAGAACGTGAGTAAATTTTGTAATTCATGTTCATCATCTTCTTATTATTATTATTTTTACTTTAGAATTATAATTGCAATCATTGGCGCACGGCATCGCGCCAACTATATTTAGAGAATGTAGGTAAACTTTGTCTGGAGCGCCATTGCACCGCACTAACTATAATTAAACAACGTGGTTAAATTTTGTAATTTAAATTCATCTTCTTCTTCTTCTTATTTTTTATTTAAAAAAGTATATCTCGACAACGGAATGATTATAAACATATGTAATGTCATTGCGCAGCTAAAACTATAGTTTATTAGGCTTTTTTAAATTTAATTCAAAAAAAGTGGTAGACTAGCCTTGAAAAATGCTCTAAGAATAGAGCAGGAAAAAGGGGCGATTTTTCCCCGGACGTATGTTTAGACAGAAAAGATGTGGACTAGTCTGAGATGGACATTATGTGAACTATAGAAAATTTGCATTTGGTTTGGGCAGCTGCTCACTAACTAAAAATTTCTACCATATGATAATGATTTGTTTATACATTGATCTAATCACACAGCACTGTATTTTTTTAGTTTGATGAAATGTCAATTGAAAAAATTATACTCACAGCAATCTTTGACAACAGCGAAATCGCCACTTTTTCAAATTTATAGTTGTTTCTTACACATACAAATATAACCTTCAAATTGTAAAAAGTGGCGATTTCGCGTTTGTCAAAGATTGCTGTGAGTATGATTTTTTCAATTGATATTTCATCAAACTAAAAAAAATGCAATAGTGCTGTGTGATTTGATCAATGTAAAAAAATTCAATGCTGTAATAGGAGGCAGTAACACTTGCCTCCTACCTGCCTCCAAAGCAGTTTTGAATGCCTTCACTCTGCTTTTACCTGCCTCCAAGATATTTTTTGTTTCCTACCTGCCTACACCCCGCGTCCTACCTGTCTTCAAGGCAGGTTTAGCTGCCTCCTATATCTTTTTTCAATCTTTGAGGGGCAGCTTCGAGAGCAATTCTTACCGGGGTAGATGGTAACCAAAGTAGGATCGACAATAATATGATTCTCAATGTCTGTTTTCAATGCAACTCCAGTCTGCACAACACTATCCATCTGTTTAACTGTCCAGCTCAGTCAACTAGTCTTACACCGTAGGACCTTTTGCAAACACCCCATTAAGACGTTATTAACGCAGAGTTCATGGGCTTCCTTACGCCACCGGAAGGAGATTAACATTAGAAGAGGCTAACTACTACATACTGCTACTACTACTACTACAGGGGTAGATTTTACTTGATTAAAAATCTATACAATGTAGATTGCTTTTTTTTTATAGCTGAAGCGGGCCGGCGATGGTTATTATTCCATATTGCCGCCTACCACCCTATATCAGCACTGTTGTTGATGTAGAATGTTAGTCGAAGGCCCCACCTCTATCAGAGGATTTTAGGGAGCAGATGTGAGTTTTACATTCTGTATGAGAATAATATATAATAATAATATTGAAAAGGAAATAACCAAAAAAACAAAATTATAACTTAAGGTAAATTAAATAATAATATGATAGTTAGATAGCACAAAAAGATCAAAAAATAGAGGTAAGATATGATAGGATAGTGTAAAATAACTAAAGGTTAGTTTACCTTATTTGGCGTAATCCCCGTTGTAGGTTGTCTAGGGGAAATTAAATGTCTATAAAAGGTACTTGAAAGTGCGGTTGCGCATCGTTACTGCGACGCTCTTGATATATGGGCTGTGGACAGAAAAGAGACCTTCAAACCTAGGCAAGCCTATTTATTTACTTTGACCTAAATAAAAATCCTCTTGATCTTTCCCTTCTTGTGTTCTTTCCTATAATAAATAAAGATTAGTATATGATTTACTGAATACATAAAATATACACAACCTATCTCACATCTAGTCCCTAGACCTACTTTTGGTTGGAATTCACCATACCGTGGGAGGAATACCCTCCGGTTGTGGGCTAGGCCGCAATGGCCACACGGTATGGGCCTAAGCCCCCTCAGCGCGTCAAGCCATCACGCCACAACACGTGATGTGGCAATTACCTCACCAAGGTGGCAATGGCGGTTTTGGTAAACCAAATCAACCACGACCTCCAAAGTGGCGTAATCCCCATTGTAGGTTGTCGAGGGGGTGTACTTAAAACATATTTAGACAACCGTTTAACACACAGTCGGGCATTTTCTTACTCTTTGCATATTTGATAAAACTGATTTTTCGTTTTCTGGATAAATACGATTTTTTATCTAAAAATCATAAGTGCTTTTCTCATTCTAAAACAAGCAATTTAAACAATAATATATTGATTATTAAAACAAGCTATTGCTTGTTTAAAAAATCCTCTCAAACTAATTTTTTTTCTACTGTAAATTTTTTATGCATTTTTTTAATTTAAAAATGACGTGTTTTGAAAGAAAGAAAGAAATTTATTTTTCTGATTCTACAACAAACATTTTAAACAACCAATAGGTCGCAACTAATAATTTGTTTTGTTGAAACAAACTATTATTTGTTTTGAAACAAACGCACCAAAACGACGAGATATTGCGATATTGCGAATGCTGGTGAAATTTGAATATAACTTTCGTTTTCTTATATTACTTTTGACAAATAATAATATCTCTCTAAGTATTTGAGCAAACTGATAATAAAAAAATCAAAAAGAAGGGAAAGTTTTGAAGTTAAAAAAATATTTTTGGACATTTTTAAAATGTCATATCCTAAACCTTATAAAATATAACAGCAAAAAAATGTTTTGGACATCGTAATAGCATCATAAACCATTGAATTCTAAAATAGAACAACATTATTATTGTTTTGTGATTAAAATAAAAAAAAATAAAATCTAAATTACGATTGCATAAACAGTGGTAATCATAAAACATTTAAACCAGGTCTACTTCGGAATGGGAACGCTTTTTTCCTAGATCAGTCTTTGATTTGCAATCCCAGTCCAGTTTAGTAACCGCAAAAATGACCTTTTTTTCATCATGCTTTACAGGAGTTAGTCCATTTTTCCGGTGACCTTTCCAATGACCCAACTGAATTGGGACCAAAAATCAGAAACATGAAAAAACATGAAAATTCATGAAAAAACAGTTCCAGTCCGCAGTGGACCGAATTCGAAGGTTAAATGAATAGCTCTAAGTTTGTTTCGCACAAAAAATTAAACGGTTTTACTTACGTTTAGGTTCTGCTGTTGTACGAACAAGACAATCGCCTTCTGTTGTTAGTAAAGGATTAGCTGTTTCTCGCGAAATCTAAAACAAATAAGTAATAATGTGTGTTACACATCAAACCAATAAAAAATATTAAATGAAGGCGAAATTTTTCTCCTGAATAGAACAAATAATAAACAATTTTTTATTTGAAATTTCTTAAAATTTGTTCAATTTCAAACTAAAACCCGTAAACTCGATACTATCAAAATTTCGAATATAAGTTTATATATTATGATTATACTTTTTAGCGGAAGCTGGAAGGATACCGTTGAATTATCTGAAATATATCTTGCTCCAGCACACAAGCGCAAAATCGCCACTTTTTCAAATTTATAGTTGTTACATACAACAAATATAACCTTCTAAAGGCTGGTTCATACTTATGGCAAAACGTCTTTTGGACTTTGTCCAAAAGAGAATTTTAGAAAAGCCAAAACGTCCTTTGGATAAGCCAAAACGTCTTTTGGCCTTTTTCCTTTGAACAAAGTATGAACGCTACTTGAAATTTGTCCTTTGAACAAAGTCCAAAGGACAAAATCTAAAGGAAAAAGTCCAAAGGACAAAAAGTATGAACACGTTGTCCTTTGGACAAAATCCAAAGGACGTTTTGACGCTGTGTTTGTCCTTTGGACAAAGTCCAAAGGACTTTTGTCAAAGGACGTTTTGTCATAAGTATGAACCAGCCTTAATTTAAACGTTTAGCGGAAATTTGGTTTTTTACATCTCGTCTTCTACATCTCGTCTTTTACATCTCGTCTTTTACATCTCGGAAAGCTCAGCTTTGAAATGCAATTTTGTAAACGCATTTAAAAAAAAACAAAAGTTTTTCATATTTTGCAACTAAAACAATAGATTAAAATTTTTTTTAAGCCTAAGCAAAAACCTAAAATTAAGCAAAATTTTACAATGATAAACTTTTATTAACTGCTTTGTTTCTAAAAACTGAGAACTTAAGCCTTAGCGAAACCTAAAAATCAGGCAAAACTTTATCGAGGTAAATTTGTATTTAACGGTGTGCTCTTTGAACTGAAGAGTAAGCACCTATTTTTTACTAAGTCTAGTAAGCGAAACTTAAAAACAAAGCAAAACTTTATCGTTTGGGTGAAAACTCGCCATTTTGAAAATTCGTTAACAAAATCGCATCCAAAAAAAAGAGTTTTTCGAAAACGAGATGTTTAAAATACGAGTTTTTCGAAGACGAAATGGAAAAGGGAAGTGTTGAAAGGGTACGGGGTCTTTAGAGCCACAAGCAGGGAACTTAGAGCCATGAAAAATTTTTGGGAACTTGGAGCCACGAGCAGTGGGAACTTGGGGCCTTTAATAAAACATTAGTTTGGGGTTAGATTTAGGCTTCGCTTAGGCTGAGGTATATAGACTAGTTCGGAATAAGCGTCTTTTACTGTACGAGAGAGGGTACAAAAAGAAAAAAATAAAATTTGAAAAAATCTTAGCTTTCTTAGTTTCTTAAGTTTAAACCTATACTTCATAAAAATTGCTACACGATGATATGTTTCACTACATTGAAGTGCTGTAATATATCAGTTTGTGCTAATAAATTTTTGTTTTTTAATTAAACATCACAATACTTTAAAATCACCACTAAAATAGTATTTTCCTGAACAGCGATTTCGAATTAGTAAAAATAAAGATGAAATTTGTGCTTTTAAACTAATTTTAAACCTACATAGGTTTTTTTAATGTTTTGCTTGTAAAACTATTCAAAATTTAAAAATTAATTTTAAAAAGTCCATTCCAAACTTTTAAATTAAGCATTTTCTGTAATTGAAACATTAAAAAACTGGGAACCAAGCGCGCCAGCAGCGCCGTACCTACGAAGCGGCAAAAAACTAAAAATCCCCAAAAACTGTTTTTGCTTTTGCAATATTTAAAAAGTATTTAAGAAATTTTGAAGAGAAGGGGTCGAGATTTTGAATTAATAAATATTTGATTAATTTTAAACTGTAAAATGTACTAGTCGCTTGCTGTTTCTCAATTTTTCCTCTACATATGATTGGCGCTAGTAGTTATTGTACCTTCTTCCTAACACTAAAAAACCACTATTCCGAACTAAAGGTAAACCCAACGTGGCTGCAAAAGTTGTGCGTTTGATTAAAAAATGCCCCACATTAATTAATTATTCAAATCACGAGAATCTGACGTCACTGTATCAGCCAATTAGATTCGATATAATACCGAGTATTTGTTTGATAAAGTGACGTCAGATTCTCGTGATTTGAGTGGTTACTTAATGGGGGCATTTTTTAATCCAATGAACAACTGTTGCAGCCACGTTGGGTTTACCTTTAGTCTATATATAAACGTTTTAGCGATTTTTATTTTCGGCTCCAAGTTCCTAACTTACAGCTCCAAGTTCCCAACTTACAGCTCCAAGTGCCCTATTTTTGGCTCCAAGTTCCAGCTCCAAGTTCCCAAGGCTCCATCTACCCTAAATCGTTGAAAGACGTAATGTAGTAGAGGAAATTTCCGGACCAATTTAAACATTGGCGATTTCGCTTTTGTCGTTGCCCCGTCGTGGTGCTCTCATGCCACTTATGATATTTGATGGTAACTTATATTATTTTGATTGGATATCACATGACCCCGAAAATAGATAATAACACAATTTTATTATATATAACAATACTTTTGAATTTTTGTAATTGCTTACCACTCCATGAAAAAAAAGATCATCTTCAAGGCCAAAAAATGGATCAGAACCTTTCATTGGTTTAGTTGTGAAAAAATGTGAAACCAGCACCTAATTTAAAAAAAGTTAAAAATCCCCGTTTCACCAATCCAACCGCGCGCCAGCTATATATATAAAAAATAAGTTTTTCGTAAAAATATTTAATTATTTTTGTCGCCGAATGGTGTGGAGTTCCTCCGCGTGGTGCCTGGTGGGCAACGTTAACACCAGCCAGCTTTTGTCATGAGATTTGTAGAATAAAGTGCTAACACGTTTTGCTGTATAAAACCGGACGGAAACATTGTTAGCGGCAAAACGGTCCACAACGCCCATTACAAATGAATGAGTTTACTGCGATCTGTCTTCCCTCTCTGTGTACCAGCATTGAAGATGTGGCAACCACCAATAATGCATACATGGCAACATAACAGTACTAATCTTAACACTTATATTTTTTTAGATATATATTTACACAAACATTACTAAATACTAAGTGGTGGTCACCTCAGTGACTTGTTATAAATACTTAACAAAGCTGAAGAAAATGGCCCAATACCCAATTATTTTTTAAAAATTATGAATGCACCTCCTGTTTTTCTATGGAATGTCTTATAATTTAGATTCAGCTTTTGGCTGTTGACTTTCATTCCGCGCCAAACCTACCTGTGAGTGTGCGCGTGTTCGCGCTTGTACTGTATTCGTGTGTGCATGTGCGTGTGTGTGTGGGTGTGCGCACGCGTGGCGCTTAATTGTTTTTGTGTTAAATCAGTGGATTCTAAACTGCATGTCATTAAGATTAAGAATGCACAGCATTCTTGTCAAGGTCAACCAACTCTAAGTTGCCTATTCACGGTTTTACCAAGTCATTGCGGTGTTCACGGGGGCATGCGAAACTGAACACATGGAAGGTTAAAAAATAAATGAATTTAAAAAAAATTAAAAAAAGGGAATTTAGAAAACAAATACTGCAAAACAAGTTTGTAATTTAAAACCAGTCATAACTCACGAACTTATTAAGCAATTGTAAAAATTAAACTATCATTTTACTCGTTAAATACTCTAAAATCTAATGGTGTATTTAGTTTTAACTATTTCAAAATTTTTTATTTGATTAATAAGTTAAAACTCTCTAATAATTTACACAATAGTTCATCAAAAATTATTTTGATATTATTGTTTTTTAAAGAATATTACGAATAAAATAATACTTGAACCTTAAAAATTAATTGATTATTTAAAGAGTTATGACTATTTGTATATAGCGCTAATGTTAAAGTCGACCAAATAATAACCGCATTTTTTATTGTTAAAATTATATTACTAATATAATAATAAATTTAACACTTAAATTTTGACTTTTGCTATTTTATATAATCTCAGAGCAAGATTTGTTTGTTTTAGCTGATGAAATTTGTGGTTTAGTGCTAAAGTTGGTTAGAGCTAACTTTAAAAATATATAAATAAAACCCAGCACTCAAAGTCAAAATTGGACACTTCTTACAAAAAAATTACTCTTCAAATTGTCTAAAAAATCCAGAGTTGAAACTTAACCGCCAATTAACCAAAAAAACTTTAAATGTACAAACTGAAATAAAAGAATCCTGGTTTTTTTGTTGACTTTAACTTTAGCACTATATAAAATTAATCATAACTCTAGAAATCATAAATTAAACTTTACAATTTAACTATCATTTTATTTGTTATATTCGTTAAAGAACAATAATATCAAAATGATTTTTGATGAACTATTGTGTCAATAATAAGAAAGTTTTAACTTATTAATCAAATCAAAAATTTCGAAATAGTTAAAACTAAATACACCATTAGATTTTAAAGTATTTGACGAGTAAAATGATAGTTTAATTTTTACAATTGTTTAATAAGTTCGTGAGTTATGACTGGTTTTATAAGCAAAACATTAATTACAAACTTGTTTTGCAGTATTTGTTTTCAATTTATTTAAAATTTTTTTTTTAATTCCCGTTTTTTAATTTTTTAAATTTATTTATTTTTTTAACCGTCCATGTGTTGAGTTTCGCATGGCCCCGTGAACACCGCAATGACTTGGTAAAATCGTGAATAGCAAACATTTTTTGATTATGAAAACAAACAGCTGGATTATAAAATCAGGTCAGGACCGTGGGATAACCAATCGAAGCAAAAAAAAATATAATAGCCATAATTTCAGGCGAAATAATAGTAAATGATAATCATAAAATTGCAATTTTTCACTATCATGGGTGGCACGGGAGCACCAAGGGGCGATTATCCCCGCGGCGCCGCGACAACCATTATTAGAGAACGTGGGTAAATTTTGAAATTCAGAACCTTCTTCTTCTTCTTCTTTTTCTTCTTCTTCTTCTTCTTCTTCTTCTTTTTCTTCTTCTTTTTCTTCTTCTTCTTTTTCTTCTTCTTCTTCTTCTTCTTCTTCTTCTTCTTCTTCTTTTTCTTCTTCTTCTTCTTCTTCTTCTTCTTTTTCTTCTTCTTCTTCTTCTTCTTCTTCTTCTTCTTCTTCTTCTTCTTTTTCTTCTTCTCCTTCTTCTTCTTTTTCTTCTTCTTCCTCTTTTTCTTCTTCTTCTTCTTTTTCTTCTTCTTTTTATTATTATTATTCCAACGCTCAATCCTTAAAAGCGATATTCCTCATTCGTTACTGATTTATCAAAAATAAACATGGGCTCATTGGAAAGAAGAAAAAATTACGCAACTTTCTTAGGAAGCACTTTTTTCATTTAGGTCCTTGTTATCGATTTATTGATCAAAATAAAAAAATTGAAAAAACAGACAAATAAAAACTCCCAACCGCACAATCACAGTCTTTGGGCAACAATAAGGATTGTACAGACCAGACAACGAACAGCCCTCATAGAAACCGCACAAAAAAAAGCAGAAAACCGCTTTTAATTGGTGGTGGAAACCGAACGAGTTCCCAGCACCATCTAATTCAACCGCGCGGAAAACGGCGAAAACAACAAAGTACTTTTTTTGATTCTTGCATTCCTGATGAAAAAAATTAATTCAAAGTTTTATCAAGAATACATGAAATTTAATTAATAAAGAAAAGAAGAATGAGAAATGAAGAACAAATTATACGGCTATGTGTGGATCCAACCTAAATGCATACGTATGTATATGTTTATATGCATACGTATGCATATGTTATGCATACGTATGAATAAATTCATATGCATACGTATGCATATTTTTTAGTTATATGCATACGTATGCATTTTTCCGCAAAGTATATGTATACGTATGCATTTTTTTGAAACTTTTATGCATACGTATGCATTTTTTTCTAACTTTTATGCTCACATATGCATAAAAGTTACAAAAAATGCATACGTATGCATCAAGCGCGTATAGGATTTGGCCGAGAGGGGGGGCGGTCTCCCAAGGTTTTGGCGGGGGGTTACGGCGCGAAGCGCCGTAACTGCGCCGCGTAGCGGCGCAAAGCCGACGCGAAGCGTCAGCTGGGGGTCCGGGGGTGTCCCCCCAGCCGCCGGAGGCGACAATTTTTTATATATGCACTAAAAACTGCTTAGAAATTGTCTCCACCGATTCAAATGGTCACAGATTTATTTCTGTTTTTATAACCCAGTTTCTACACAATTTGTTACTGTAGTAGCAACACCAAGCTGACGCAAGCGGCTGCTGGGGGTTTTTCTCCCCAGCCGCCGGAGGCGAAATTTTTTTGAAATGGGCACTAAAAACTGCATAAAAATTGTCTCCATCGATTTAAATGGTCATAGTTTTACTTCTATTTATATAACCTAATCCCTACACAATTTGTTTGTTACTATAGTATCAGCATCACGCCAACGCAAAGCGTTAGCCGGGGGGTTTGGGGGGTGTCCCCCCAGCCGCCGGAGGCAAAATTTTTTATAAATATGCACTAAAAACTGCTTAAAAATTTGTCTCCAGCGATTCTGTCGTAGTTTTACTTCTGTTTCTATAACTTAATGTCTAATCATTTTGTTTGTTACTGTAGTAGCAGCACCAAGCCGACGCAAAACGTCGGCCGGGGGTTGGGGGGCTAGAGAGTGTTCTCCCAGCTGCCAGAGGCGAATTTTTTTAAAATATGCACTAAAATTGCTTAAAAAATGTCTCCAGCCAATCATATGGCTGTAGGTTTACTTTTGTTTTAATAACCTAATTCCTAAACAATTTGTTTGTTACATACTTTAAATTAATAGGATGTTAAAATTTGTGTTGTATCCCAAAAAGGTTATTACTTGATTCTATTAAAAAACCACCTTATTTAAACATAAATAATTGCTCAATTTATTTAAAAATATATGCGGGATTGCAAGGGGTTTGTAACTTGTGAGCAAAAGGTGCGGTTAAATATAAAAAAAAGAAAAATACATTACAGAATCTACCTTCCCGCGAAGCGGGGAAAATTTTTATATTGTTTAATTTTAAGCACTTAAAATGCACTTCATTTTTATAACCTGAAAAAAAAAGTAAAGGCGGACCCTTACAAAAAATGGCTGGCTTCGCCAGCCAGGGGGGGTGGACCGCTCCCCCCTAAGTATAGAAACGGCCAAAAGGGGGGGGACGGTCGCCCCCCCCCCCGCCTCCCCCTATATACGCTACTGGTATGCATATACTTTCCGGAAAAAAGCATACGTATGAATATAAGTTGCAAAATATGCATACGTATGCATATTTTTTTAAAAAACAAAAAAAACTTTTTTTAATTTTTAACGTATGCATATTTTGAAACTTATATGCATACGTATGCATTTTTCCGGAAAGTATATGCATACGTATGCATTTTTTTGCCACTTTTATGCATACGTATGCATAAAAGTTAGAAAAAAATGCATACGTATGCATAAAAGTTTCAAAAAATGCATACGTATGCATATACTTTGCGGAAAAATGCATACGTATGCATATAACTAAAAAAATATATGCATACGTATGCATATAAATTTATGCATACGTATGCATAACATATGCATGTGTATGCATATAAACATATGCATACGTATGCATTTAGGTTGGATCCACACAGAGCCCGTATAATTTGTTCTTCATTTCTCATTCTTCTTTTCTTTATTAATTAATTTTCATGTATTCTTGGTTTTATTAAAAAATTAATAAAAACATCGGTAGCGCGGGAACGCCACGCGGTGGTTTAGCCCCACAGCACTGTGCACACTATAATTAGAGAATGTTGGCAAATTTTTTTCTACTTTATGTTCATCTTCTTCTATTTATTATTATAATTCTAAAGCTCATTATCTTAAAATGCAAACGCAATATATCAACTGTGCGGCGGCCGG
>JASAMX010022327.1:0-38108 GCA_030248175.1 Microlaimidae sp. YZB2_3
ACTTTAAGGGGAATAGTTCAAATAAAGCTGGAGTGTCATTAATAAAATTATGAATTCGTTTTAAGAAAAATTACAAAGTTTATAATAATTTTAAGGCCCATGAACAGGTATTAAGTAATTAATTTTTACGATAAAAACAAAAATCGTTCTTATATTTTAAAAAAATAATTCAGCATTATTCTGCACAAAACATTATCTTCATTAATTGACCAAAGCATTCTTCTCGTTTTGGCTCCTTAATTTGTTTGTTTATTTAAATAAAATTAAAAGTTTTCAGCACAATAAATTTAAAATTGGATAAAGAATACATTTATTTTTGGTTTTTAAAGTGTTTTTATCAAAAAAATCTAAAAACTCAAGCCAAAAACCCCGACAAAACACCTAATTCCGAATAAAAAATGAAAATAAGTTGTGGATTTAAGATTATTTGATGAAATAAAGTAATTTTTCAAGCAATTTAATATATAATTCATTTATTTATACTGTGTTAATATAAATGTTTGCACTTTTATGCGTTTAAACTTATTTTTGCAGCAACAATTAGTTTTAAACGTTAACAAAATTCCCCTTGCGTTGTAGTACGTACGCTCTGAAGTTAAGGTTAAGGGAAATCGCTTACGTGCAACCGACTTAAGGGAAAACTTAACCTAGGAAGATTACTGTATTTTAGGGAAAACGTAAGAGATTTTTTTCACTTTACTAAAGGGATTTCTATGCAACCGGCCCCAGAGCTCCGAACCGCAGTTCCGTTTGATTTTTTTTGCTTGGTTCATAAATCATTAAAAATTAATACAATGGATGGTTTTTTTTCTTGTCGTTCAAAAAACAACAATAAATATCCCTAAAAATGCGGATATATAATGACTTAAAAATATATATCAAGGTTAAATAAGCTTAGAGTTTGTATTTAAAGGTGCGGTGCGGGCTCAAACTTTTTATCTTCGATTTTGATAATTTTTTAAAAAGAAAATCTTAACCCTGCCCCCAATAGCCCACAAAAAACTTTTCAACAAAATATCTCGAGCGGTTTTTGAATTCCAGGACCCCACAAAAAAGGCGCTTTTTGACAATTCCGTACGTGAAAGATCGCTCAATGAAAAAAACAGAACAATTGAGTCACAAACCACGTACCCAAAGAAAGCGGCTACTTTTTAATTTAATTTGATATCTTGATTGTACAAAAAACTTTCGATGTTTTTGCTAAAAACAAGAAGTGAAGGAAAGAAAGGTTAAAGAGCAAATTTCACAAAATCACTGTCTTCGTTTGATGTTTTTAACGAACAAGTTGTGGGTTTTTTGTATGGGAAACGCAATATTTTGACAAATAATTCACCAATCAATCAAGGTATCAAGTTAAAGCAGAAAGTAGCCGCTTTCTTTGAGTGCATAATTTGTAACGTAAGTCGTTATACCCATAGAATTGTTGAAAAATGTCATTTTCTCGTGTAACTTTATAACTCCTGAACCACGGGAGATATTTTGCTGAAAAAATGTTTGTGGGCTATTGGGAGCAGGGGTAAAGTTTTCACAAAAAATTATCAAAATCGAAGACAAAAAGTTTGACTTCGCACCTCACCTTTAAGGGGCAAGGCTTCATAACTTAATTAAGCTTTAATTAATTGGAGCTCTGAAGGGTTGGAAATATTACACATATTTGTATATATTTCATACTAAATGTAGTAAATGGTACTTGCCGGGTGACGTTTGTCAAACGTTGGTTCATATCTGGTAATGACTTCCCCAACATGATTTAAATCACTGATATTTTCAGGAAACCATATTTCTAAATAGACGTTTTAAAAAGAATGTACGTTATTCAGAGAAATGTTAAAGATATTAAAATTTTATCCGTTGGCGTGACTTGTTTCAGGTGTGACGAAGGTGTAAAAGTAACAAAAATAATTATACAAAAAATATAAAACCTAGGAAAAATGTGGATTTTGTACACTGATCAGAAACACACACTGCCTTAAATGGAACGCGCCTTAGTTAGAGCTTCTACTAATGCGCGCCCTAAATAGAGCTATTGAGGAGTCCTAACTAGGGCGCGGCTTAATTAGGACGAGCCAGAAAATGTGTTCTGCACAATACACGAAGTCACACATTTTTCTTTTATTTTATTGTTACACATTTTTGATTAAACGTTGTCTGAGAATTTGTTAGGCCACGGTAATTTTTCAGAATACTCAAAGTTATATTTGCATTTTTCCCACCCTAACAGTACAAAATAAATTGTGATGACATCGGGCATTTTGGTATAGTTTCGTTAAAGCTTTTGTCTTAAACTAAAAATAAAAACTATTACAATGTTATACTTATTTTAAAAAATTGTTTAACCCAAACCAAAAGCAAAATACCTATAGGCAAATAAAATCTAGCTGACATTTTTATATAGCAAAATAAAAACATGCAGTTTCACAAAAAATTTGTTATGCAACCCAGTTGAGTTACATTAACAAACAAATACACACATAAAAAATAAATCAACTAAATATTACCATAGGGGACCTGGCTAAAATACTAAAAAATAATTATAGGCTTTGAAAACGAAGCTCTTTATAGCCATTCACTGGAGTAACAGTGTTTTTTAATATTTTCACTTCTGTAAGGATTTCTTAAAAAGGTACAAAGATTTAGATAAGACTTGATTTTCATCAAGAAAATTCCATTTTTTAGTGATTTTATTAAAAAAACTATTTTCTGCAGTTTACTTTTGCATGTTCTACTTTTAGGTTTTTAGAATGGCTTCTAGTTTAATTTAAATTGAACAAAAAATAATTATTGGGTTCAGATTAACCAGATTATTTATGATTTTATATGTTTCAATCATGTCTATTTTATCTCTACGTTCTTGTAAATTTTTTAAGTTAGATACACTTACTCTGTTTTGGTAACCATTTTTTTAAGTTTTCAAATTTTAAATACACGTTTGGTGAAAGATCGTTGAACTTTTTTTAGAATAAATCTATCTTTTATCATATATGGATTCCAAACAGCACTAGCATACTCAACTGTGGGACTAACACTACTCTTGTAAGCTGTAAGACAGTTTTTATAGATTTATAGATAGATTTAAAACATCTAAATATTAAGTTTGCGATTTTCATGGCTTTACCAGCTATTTTCTGACAATGCAATGAAAACTTTAAATCATTAGAAATGTCCAGGCCTAAATCCTTTACTAATTTAGTTTAGGTAATTTCTTATTATTTAAGTAATAATCCATTTGGTTTGATTTTTTCTCATATTTATATGTAATACTTCACATTAATTTTCAGACAGAGTAAGCTGCCATTCTTTTGACCATTTAAAAAGTGTATTCAGATCATCTTGTAATTTATTTCAATTGTTTTTAGCTTCAGAAAACTTTTTATATAACTTTACATTATTAGAAAAGAGTCTAATTTCAAAGTTTTGAACACAATTTATTATATCGTTTACATATACTAAAAAAAGAAATGGCCCTAAGATCGAAGCCTGTGTCACAAAGCTTGTGATTGGGTATGCTGATTAAACAGTATCATTTATTACAGCTTTTATTACTCTTTTAGTTAAAAAAGCTTCAATCCATTTAAGAAGACGTCCAGAAACTCATATTTGCTTAATTTATACAAAAGTTTTTGATGTGATACATTATCAAGAGCTTTTGCAAAATCCAAATAAACTATATACGCTGATTGTTTATCACTTATAGCAAGAGTTCAATCATTGTAACAATCAAGGAGCTGCATAATTGTTGAGATTTTATCTTTAAAACCATGCTGAAATATAGATAAAATATTAA
The DNA here is from genome assembly GCA_030248175.1 of Microlaimidae sp. YZB2_3. Classification (NCBI taxonomy): domain Eukaryota; kingdom Metazoa; phylum Nematoda; class Chromadorea; order Desmodorida; family Microlaimidae; species Microlaimidae sp. YZB2_3. The sequence goes on from JASAMX010022327.1 coordinate 3,785, forward strand.
CAAAAAAGATAGAAAGCTCAGCGTTAACAATCTGCTCCATAATTTTGCAAGAAAAACATGTAAGTGATATTGGACGATAATTCTCCTTTGGACATTTAGAACATTTTTTCTGTACTAGTGTGGTTAGGGAAATTTTCCACCCATATGGGAGTTCACCAGTATTAAAAGATTTTTTAAAAATTTTAGATTAAGGCTTAGCTTGAACTTTAGCTAAACGTCTTAAAAACAAAGTTGGTATACCATCAGAGGATCGTGACAATTTGTAACTTTTTAAAAAAATTTTAACTGTAGAATTTATATTATAAATTTTATGATTGTTGTTAGGTTCAATAATAAGTTAATTATTGTCATCTTTATTAAAAACTGAACTAAATAATCTCCAAAAATTTTAACCTTTTCAGAATCATCGGTTACAAAACTGCCATAATCTAATTGAAATTGGGGAATAGTTTCTTTGAATTTTAGGTTTTTATAGACTTAAAGAAATATCCTATATTGTGAGTTTTAAAAACTTCTTCCTTTATCTTTGAATGGAACCTTTCAACATTCATTGCATATTCGTTAGACGTTTTTTAAAATTCTTCTTTAAAATTAAAATTTTTTCCGACTTTCCACAACTTTTTCTTTTTATTTTGTAATTTTATTATGTGTTTAGGATATTTATATTTTTTATTAGTATGATTTCTAATTTTTTAACTAAACGTAAATGTAGGATTATACAGTCAATCAGAATTTTGGTAAAGCAATCCCAGTATTCTTGTACTATATTAAGATATTTGAAATTAGCCTTGAAAAATGCTCTAAGAATAGAGCAGGAAAAAGGGACGATTTTTCCTTGGCCGTATGTTTAGACAGAAAAGATGTGGACTAGTCTGAGATGGACATTATGTGGACTATAGGAAATTTGCATTTGGTTTGAGCAGCTGCTCACTAAATTTCTACCATATGATAATGATTTGTTTATACATTGATCTAATCACACAGCACTGTTGCATTTTTTTAGTTTGATGAAATGTCAATTGAAAAAATCATACTCACAGCAATTCTTGACAAGCGCTAAATCGCCACTTTTTCAATTAGTAGGCTATATTTGTATGTGTAAGAAACAACTATAAATTTGAAAAAGTGGCGATTTCGCGCTTGTCAAAGATTGCTGTGAGTATGATTTTTTCAATTGACATTTCATCAAACTAAAAAAAAGCAACAGTGCTGTGTGATTAGATCAATGTATAAACAAATCATTATCATATGGTAAAATTTTTTATTTAGTGAGCAGCTGCCCAAACCAAATGCAAATTTCCTATAGTCCACATAATGTCCATCTCAGTCTAGTTCACATCTTTTCTGTCTAAACATACGCCCAGGAAAAAATCACCCCTTTTTCCTGTTCTATTCTTAGAGCATTTTTCAAGGCTAGTTCAATGCTTTTTTTGAATTAAATTAAAAAATAGCCTAATAAACTATAGTTTTAGCTGCGCGATGACATATGTTTATAATCATTCCGTTCTTGAGATATACTTTTTTATATAAAAAATAATAATAATAAGAAGAAAAATTTAAATTACAAAATTTACCCACGTTGTTTAATTATATGTTTATTTATAGTGCGATGCAGTGGCGTTCCAGACAAAGTTTACCTACGTTCTCTAAATATAGTTGGCGCGTTGCCGGGCGCCAATGATAGCAATTATAATGTTTAAAGTAAAAATAATAATAATAAGATGATGACGAACATGAATTACAAAATTTACTCACGTTCTCTAAGTATAGTTGGCGCGGTGCCGTGGGTTAAATTGCAGTGTGGCACCCCCGCACCACCGATGATTGGAATTATATTTTTTGAAATATAAATAATAATAAGAAGAAAAAGATGATAAACATGAATTACAAAATTTACCAGGTGCTCTAGTTATAGTTTTCGCGGTGCCGTGGGGCTAAATCGCAGTGGGCGCTCCGGCGCCACCGATGATTGCAATTATTTTTTTGAAATAAAAAAATTAGAGGAAGAAGATGATGAACATAAATTACAAATTTTATCCAGATTTTCTGATTATAGTTGGTGTGGTACCGCAGGGTTAAATCGCCACGTGAAAGATTAAGAATATTGATTTTAAGATAATGTGTGTTAGAATTATAAGAATAAATAGAAGAAGATGAACATAAATTACTAAAATTTTTCCCAGCGTTCTCTAATTATAGTGTGCTGTGGTGCTGTGGGTGCCGTGGGGCTAAACTGCCACGTGGCGCTCCCGCGCCACTGACACATTATTTTTTTTAATAAAACTTTGAAATAATTTTGTCATCAGTAATGTAAGAATCAAAAAAGTACTCTGTTGTTTTCGCCGTTTTCCGCGCGGTTGAAGCAGATGGCGCTGGGAACTGGTTCGGTTTCTGCCACCAATTAAAACCGGTCTGCTTTTTTTGTGTGATTTCTATGAGGGACTGTTCGTTGTCTGCTCTGTACAATCCTTATTGTTGCCAAAAGGCTGTTATTGTGCGGTTGGGAGTTTTTATTTGTCTATTTTTTCAATTTATTATTTTGATCAATAAATCGATAACAAGGACCTAAATAAAAAAAGTGGCTCCTAAGAAAGTTGCGTAATTCTTTCTTCTTTCCAAAGAGCCCATGTTTATTTTTGATCAATCAGTAACGAAGGAGGAATATCGATTTTAAGAATTGAGCGTTAGAATAATAATAAAAAGAAGAAGAAGGAGATGAACATGAATCTCAAAATTTACCCACGTTCTCTAATTATGGTTGGCGCGGCGCCACGGGGCTAAATCGCCCCCTGGCGCTCCCGCGCCACCCATGAATAAACTCAACGGCACTGTAGAAGTGACAGAGCGGTCGCGACAGCCGCCGCGCAGAATAATTATAAAATAAAAAAAACAAAACAGAAATGCCGATTGTATTTTGAATTAATTTTATTACGCGACGTGAAGTCGCTGAAAAATAAAGATAGAGTTACATTGATTGTTTGGAATTTTGATCTAATTCAAACGTAGCGAACCGAGTAAATTTATTCTGTATGTACCATCTAATATTTAATCTAAGGAGAATGACGTAGGTTAATTTAATGTACACAAAGGTCTCGAAAAGAATTAAAAATAATTTGTATTACACCGGAAAAAATAAGAAAGAAAAAGGTATTTACAACCAACTGTTTTTTTAGAATAATTGTTTTATGCCTAATTCTTATTTTGGTGTATTATGATCTTGTTTTTTTCTCAACCAAAGTCATATACAAACTATTTTAAAATATTCCCAAGACCGTTGGGTACATTGAATTCATACTAACCTATGTCGGTACGATTCCCATACACGTCCCAAAATTTGACGATTTGACGCGTCCCGATTTGACCGATCCTAAAGTAAAATACACATATAAAACATCTTTGTACACTAAATCGAACACGCAGACTTCGTTTTGATAGTTATTTTTAAGATTTGGGCTTATCGAAAAGAGTTATGACCCAATTTATACCCAAAAAATGACCTTTTCCAGCATATGCAATTTATAATGTTAATTAAAAAAATTGTAAACACACTAATTAAATTAAAAACTATGTTTTAACAATGCTGAAAGCCTGAAGAACTCAAAAATTTAAAAAAAAATTAAAAATTCAAAAGTTACATGGACCACCAAAAACATGGACAACAAATTTTTTTTTTGCTTTACACGCTAATTTAAACTTAGTTTTTCACTGAATTATTGTTCCTAAGCCTAAGTAAAACCTAAAAATCAAACAAAATTGTAATATAATTGATTTTCATTAAAATAAGTTGTTTTTAAAAATGTGAGTTCTTTCACAACTAAAATTTGATGGGTATTTGAACGGTTATTATAAAAAATTTGTTGTTACCATGAAAAAAATAAAAGTATATTTGTAACTGCCAGACACTTGGTAATACAAAAAAATAATATTAATTATATTAAAGACTTAATAAAAAAATTTCTTAATAACACAAATTGTACATGCCAAAATAGGGCAATTTTTGTGTATAAATCTGCTTATAACTTCTAATAAAAAGCTCAAATCTCAAAAATAGCCACAAAAATCAAGTCTACGGGTCCAATTTAGGGTATAAAGATGTTTTAAAAGTGTATTTTACTTTAGGGTCGGTCAAATCGAATTTTGGGACGCGTTTGGGAATCCTATCACCTATGTCTTTATACTAATATAAAAATATTGATATTAGTTTGAAGACTTAGGTGAAAAACATATATAATTAGAAAATAAATTTAAATGTCTTTTTATGTCTTTCTGCACAATAAATGACGTTTCCAGATATAAATTTATATATTTTTTTTAATTTTTTTATTTTAACCATTTCAAGTATTTGGAAATGGATTTGAAATGAACTGCTGGTATTAATCCAACAACATTGAGTGTTTAAGTAATGTCGCTTTCTGATGGCATTTGAATTAGTATCCCAATTCTGAGACGCAAGACACAAAGCCATACTACTATAATCTGCATTTTTAAAATCAGGTACTAAAAGGTGATTTTTAGAATTTTTATCCTGAAACAAATTAAGATTTATTTCACAGCATATTACAGCATGATCTAAATTACTAAAATTAGCTGCTAGATCTACTTTGTTAAAATTTTGCATCATTGCATAATAATAAATTTTAGTAATTTTTTCGCAAGTTGGTTTTGTAACAACTTGTGAGAGCGCTAATTCTAAAAACTTTAAGTAATATTTGGATTCATTTTGAGATTTGCTAAGTATCGTGTCAGAATCCCATTTTATTCCGGGTAAATTCATATCACCAACTAAGATCGATGTAAAATCGTGGTTATTAACATAAAATCGAATAAAATGTAAAAGCAAGCTGTCTTCCTCATCTTTAATATTTGGAGGTCTGTACATATTTATCAAATGAATTTTATCGCTTGTAATAATAAGGTCAACAACTAAAACTTTTAAATTTTGAAACTTATTAGGAATAGTAACATTTATTTATTTAACATTATATTTTATATTTTTATTTATCAGTATCAAAATTCCACCACTTTTACCTGAGGCCTATTCTTCCTCACTATTTCAAAATTAAAACCTTTTAGTATAATCTGATTTGGTGCGCTTTCATTTAGCCAGGACTTCTGCACACAAAGAATATCTGGTGACCCATAATTGACATCAGCCCTTAAAATTAAAAGCTCAAACTCAACCAGACAGTTTAACAAGGATCTTTTATTTAATAATATTAGATTTAGCCCATAATATTTTACCTATTGCGCAATTTTTTTAGATTTTGATTTGTTTTACTGCAATTGGGTTGCGTTTCGTCCTATTTTGAAACTAACTTTGCCCGAGCTTTGAATTTCCATGGTGTAATTTTTGTCAAGATCATATAAATATGAGTCACCATTATGACCATATAACACAAACACTTTTCTTTCATCAGCACCCAATTCTTGGCTTTAGCTAGCGGAGGGATTTGATCTTTGTGCTGCTCATTTGAAAGAGATGGCCTAACATAAACACCCTTGTAAAGTCAGTTTTTTTGGATATTAGCCTATTAGATCTGACAAATCTATTTCTTGTAGACTGGTTTATTAGGCGGCTCTCATCAAACGTGGCTTCTCAGGATGTTTTTTTTTTCTAATCGGAAGCAATCCACAGGTTTACCACTTTCAGTGCTGTCGATTGTTTCCTTGACCAGACGCGAAAATTCTGGCCACAGTCTTTTCGTCTATTCCATTGGAGGTGTTCCGCCCTTCTTCCAACTTTTCGACGCGAAGACGTAACTGGTCTCGTTCATCTTGAAGCTCTGCAACCTTGTTCCTTGCCTGCTCGTTTTCCACACTATATTTTTGTGTGTGGTGAGGCATTTTCAATTCTTATAGTAATTGGGAAATTATTAATAAAATTTAACGTAAGTCGGTATAATCAAATTAGTGACATAATATTTTATAAGTCATATATAAATTCAAGCTTTCTGAATTCAAGAATTTTAAATAAAAATAATAGATAACTAAGTGGTAATAAGGTAATGCTAGCTATTGTAAACGAAATACAAACTATTCGTATAAAATATTTTTGAACTCTTTTTTAAAAAAACTATTTTATGTATCAAGTAAGAATTCCAAACTAAAAATTGATTTTAAAAGTGGTTTGAAGTAAGTTTTAAAAGCATTTAATATTAAAAAGATTTAAGAGATACTTTTAAACCCAATCCAACACGCGAGTTTGTTTTTGTATTGCTACCAAATTGATTTACAAAATTTGTTAAAGATTTCCAGATTTGTTCAAAATCTGTGTTGTGTTTAATTAATCTGGTTAATTAATTTCATGTTCTTGACACTACTTAAAATCCAAGGATTATTTTTTGCTGTTATTTCATTAGGAGCAGTCTTCAACGCCGTTTTCATGTTAATGGATTTTAGTAGAAGTTTGACCACTCGTAGATTTAAAGATAGAAACTGACTAATTATTTGATTAATTTTTTGAATCGATAAATTGTGTAAAAATAATTGGAATATTTTTGTTCTCAAAAAGGCTGACAAGAAACTACTCGACAATTTTTAAGCTTAAAATAAGCTTAAAAGTTTAAGATACACCAAATAATCTTTTTAATAGCCGCAATAAAATTTAAAGTATCCAGATGTACGGTGACGAGTGATGAATAATAAATTAAGTTTTACTGGTTTTCTTCGTTAAGTTTTATTTTTACAACTATGCAACCACATTTGGATTAAATAAACAGCCAAAATTTTTCTAATCATTATTTTCAGACTTTATTGACGTGCACGCACGCACGCACGCACGCACGCACGCACGTACGCACGCACGCACGCACGCACGCACGCACGCACGCACGCACGCACGCACGCACGCACGCACGCACGCACGCACGCACGCACGCACGCCCCCACGCACGCACGCACGCACGCACGCACGCACGCACGCACGCACGCACGCACGCACGCACGCACGCACGCACGCACGCACGCACGCACGCACGCACGCACGCACGCACGCACGCACCCACACACACACACACACACACACACACACACACACACACACACACACACACACACACACACACACACATACACACGTACACGCACACGCACTCGCTACGCGCACGCATGAACGCACACGACATCACATCTGTCTATTTATTTATGATGAATTGGTTGCCTCAATGGCTGTAAAAAGGCTCGATTTTTCTTGGCTTGCACGCTTTAGTTTTAAAACATTTTGTGAAATGTTATTTTGTTTAATTTTATTGTGTTGGTCCTAATAAATCATTTATTGGTACCCCATCCACTACACAACAAGTTATTAATGATATTTTGCGTGCGCGATCTCTTTTTTAATTTAAAAATTTTCTTTCATCAGCAAGTTTTTACATATGTATGATAGGCATCATAAATTGTCGGTGTAAAATAGATCTTGTATTATAAACCTTAAATAGATAACAGCTGTATTTTAAGCTTTGAAAGAAAGTGATTAAAAATTAATTTGTTGTATCAATTTCATAATGTAATAAAACAAATATGTAATATAAATTATTAAACTATGTTAAACAAAGACATTTATTGCACCAATTAGGGCATCAAATATTGGAGTGAGTGCTGTAATTGCTTTGATTTTGATGGCAATAAAACTTTGAGTGTGTTACAAAAAGATTAATTGCAACATGTAGTTTAACAGTTTGAAGATTATAATAAAGCTTTGAGTGCGTACCTAAAATTTGAAATTATATTAAATATTTTCAAAATTTAATAGTTCAGTTATTAATTTACATTTAATTATAAATAATTAAAAATCAGGGAAGAGCGCGGAGCGCTCTTTCCCTTATATTAAATGGGTTAAATCACTGCGCGGTTAACCGTTGTTGATGGCGTCATCGAAAATCACAAAACCTTTAATAGTTTTTTAGCCAATTAAAAATCTAAACATTTTACATAACTAAAATATTACCCATATTTTTCTGATATTAAAAACCTAAAAACTTTTGCTAAACATACCTGAATTTCATACTAATAAGCTTAATTTGCTTAACTTTTTTTTGTTTGTTTTTTTTGGGGTCCCCCAAAAATTTTTTCCTGTGGTAAATATTTGGAGCTGATTTTTTGCACGTAGATGCTAAATTGCCGCCTCACCTGAATTTTATTCTCGTATATGCTCTATTGCCCGTAGTTAAACCTCTGTTCATGTGAAAAACGACCAGTTTTTTTCTAAGTTACGCATTAGGTACTGGGGTACTTGTGTGACACTTTTTTTCCTTACTGAATTACATATTAAGTAACTTCATTCAGTAATACACATTCTTTTGTGGTTATTTTTTGGTTTAAATTATAATTCCTTACTTTTTTATAAAAATTACTAATTTTCAACGGGAAGAGCGAACAAATATCCTTACCACTAATTCGCAGTCATATGGCAACAATAAAAATATTTAAAAAAATAAAATGAAATAAATCTTGGGTGACGTGTGAGCGCTGCGAGATACAACGTTTCAATAGACGGAAATTTATCAAAAACGAAACAGAAAAAAACTCTTTTTTATATGAATACTATGAAGCTACAATCACTCCAAAAATTTAATGCGAGAAAAGACTGGTCTGGGTAACCTCGTAAAATTGTATGGAACCTGGAAAAACCATTTACAATGGTGTGGGTTTGTTGTTTAAAAATAAACCATCAATCCAGAAAAATCAAGCCCAAAAAAAAGTCCAAACAAAGCTAATTTCCAAAAAAGTGGTTAAATCAGGTCTAACTAAAAAAATTTAAACAGAAGAAAAACACACTATTTTATATGGTTCTTTCAGGTTCCATACAATTTTACGGAGTTACCCAGACTTAACTTTTGTATAGTATACTGCTTAAAATTACATTGAAGTTTTGGATATGAAAATAATTGTATTCATATCATGAGGAGACCATGACGTTTCTTTTAAAATGAGTAAATTTTTTAATGTTTTATATCTTTAATAAATGACATTGAATTCGATGCATTAAAAGGCGGAAATTCTAGCAAAAGACGAAACAAAGTTTCGAAAAAAAGCCTTATATTAAATGGAATAGTATAAAGCTACATAAGTCTAAAAACTAAATGCCAGAAAAGACTGAAACAAGTCTCTTTCAAAACTTGTAAATTAATAACAGATTTTGTGAAATTTTCAGAAAAACAAAACCGAATAAAAACAATACGTGTAAAAGCTTTAGTTTGCGTTTTTTAACCATTAATAAAACTTAATTCACATAAATTTCTCTCAAAGTGGATAAAATTTTTACATGAGTTAACCAGCTGTAAATACCACAGTATTAGTTAAGTCACACGTCGTCAAAACGATACAAAAAAAGTATAACGCAAGCGTCACAATAACCATGAAAAATTTCTGTCAAAATGAGTTATCGCATTGCGCATTAAATTTTGTAATTTATCATTGTTTTCATATAAAGCAAAACATACCGCCATATTAACGGCTTTTTAAAATCAAATATTAAGTTTTAAGTCCGAAAAACATTGAAAAATTCAGATTTAATATAAGGCGATTTTTTCTTTAATGTTTCTATTTATTACATAAAACAAATTAGCTGTCAATGTATTTGTTAAATTAAAAATCGCCTTATATTAAATCTGAATTTTTTAATGTTTTTCGGACTTAAAACTTGATATTTGATTTTAAAAAGCCGTTAATATGGCGTTATGTTTTGCATTATATGAAAATAATGATAAATTACAAAATTTAATGCGCAATGCGATAACTTATTTTGACAGAAATTTTTCATGGTTACTGTGACGCTTGCGTTATACTTTTTTTTGTGTCGTTTTGACGACATGTGACTTAACTAATACTGTGGTATTTACAGCTGGTTAACTCCTGTAAAAATTTTATCCACTTTGAGAGAAATTTATGTGAATTAAGTCTTATTAATGGTAAAAAAACGCAAACTAAAGCTTTTACACGTATTGTTTTTATTCGGTTTTGTTTTTCTGAAAATTTCCCAAAATCTGTTATTAATTTACAGGTTTTAAAGAGACTTGTTTCAGTCTTTTCTGGCATTTAGTTTTTAGACTTATGTAGCTTTATACTATTCCATTTAATATAAGGCTTTTTTTCGAAACTTTGTTTCGTCTTTTGCTAGAATAAATAATAGTTTCTATTTAATAATTTGATAATCAATATTTCAATGATTAAAAAATACTTAAAAAATTCAATAATTCAACAATTAAGGACATAATAAAGCTTCGCACCAAAAAAGAATAATTGCAACATTTATTTTAAGTATTTGTTAATTTTCTATAAAAGTTTTTACGGATTTTTTAAAATCTTTTAGGTGCGCGTTTCAAAAACGCGCACCTAACTGAAATTTTTCGAGACTCAAGACATAAATTAACATAGTCTAACGTCTAACGAATTATTAATTGACCAGTACGTGGAGCCTATTTTGTCTTTTAACGCATTACAGTAGTTAGTAAAATGATTACGAAAAACTTTTAAAATTTTGCTTAGCAAAATTGAAACAGTTTTAGTACTACATCTACTAGCACCTGAAATATGTCGAAATTTAATTGGATTTTTGTGAAATTTAGGTATGCTAAAAAGAAGAGGTAAACAAAGTTGTTTATTACTAACTTCAAAACCGATTTGGTTACTAAATTGTACATGCATTTTAATTATATCATTTAAACTTAAATTCGAAACGTGTTTATAAACCTTGTTACCTTGAATATTTAATTGTCTAGTTTTTGCAGTCAAAATTACAGCTAATTCATCGCAAAGAACCGACGCATAGTATTTTTTACAAATGAAACCAAAGTTATTATTGGCTTTATGGACAACTGTAATGACAAACTTTTCTTGTAGTTTGGCTATTAATGTTTTAATTAGTTTTTCGTCATAAAAACCATTGGGGTACGAAATATTAAAATTGTTATTAACACAAATTTTTATTCGATTTTTTACTATATTTTGCGCTCGTTGTTTAAATTTATTAAATAAATTTAACTCTATTAGTGATTTTTTATAAAAGTAATGAATAAAATTATCAATACATTCATAAGCAGCTGATTCAACTTCATATCAGTTAACTAATTTAGGTAATCTATATTTAGCACCATAACTGAATAATTTACGTAATATGGAATTATCAACAAAGTTTAGGTTACCCGTTATAACATGCTTAAACATCGGATCACAAAAATTTGAAACCGAGCATTCACAGTCTGAGTTTAATAAATTTTCTAATTTGGTAAAATTTAGTTTTTTTTTAAAATCTTTATAGTTACAGAAATATGTGCCTATGCATGGTTGATAAGTATACACGATATTAAAATGACCTCTTTTATTAAAAGTAATAGGTAAAATTGAAAGAAGCGTTTTATCTTTAAAAAGATTATCGAATTTAATAAGGTCAAGCCTTTATTAACAAAATTGGCTTTAACGTACACGTTTTGTGATGGACTACATAAATTAATTTTATTAACGCTTTTATGCCTAAATCTATAAGCAGCCATTGCTTTTACACCTAATTTAATCCAATGATCAATATGTACTGTCTCCAACCAATTCAATAATACTGTAAAATTTTTAAGTGAAATATTGTTTAACGCTTTGTAAATCACAATGTCAAGGTAATAAACAAGAATTATTAAAACGTGAAAATTTTTTAATAAAAGCTTTAAGTACTGCATTTCCTTTTAAGTTTAATGATAAAATCAGTATTATTTCGTCAGATAAAGACCCTCGTTGTTACAAAAATCATCTATATTTTTACTTCAAAATGCCAACAATAGGTAGACCCAACGTGGCTGCAACAGTTGTTCTTTGAATTAAAAGATGCCCCCCATTAAGTAACCACTCAAATCAGGAAAATCTGACATCACTTTATCAAACAAATACTCCCTATTAAATCGAATCTAAGTGGCTGATAAAGTGACGTCAGATTGTCGCGATTTGAATGGTTACTTAATGTTGACATTTTTTAATCTAACAAACAACTGTTGCAGCCACGTTGGGTTTACCTTTAGTTCTATTAATGGAAGTTGTAATAAGACAAAGCGCACAAATAAAATATTGCCATTTAATATTTATTTAATTTAATCGTTTAAAGACGTATTGATAATTGGATAAAATTAGGTGTTAAGGTCTCTCCGGACAGTTTTCTTAAGTATGGAAAATCGCGATTTTCGGCATACGAGATCCCGTGGAATACAGTAATTTTTCATTAAAAAACTTATATGAGTGTTAAAAAGGCAGAAATATTACGATTATAAAGTGAACATTCATTATATTATTGTAAGTAATTGAAATAATTGATATTAAAAATCACATTGCAATGAAATTTTTTTAAAACACTTAAAAATATTTACTGCACACTATTTATTAAAAAAATACTTTCAGTAGAGAGACACCGTTACCCTTTTTCACATACGTAAAAATTAAATTAAATACTGTTGTATTCATGGTTTAATATACAATTTCCCGTGAAAAATGGGGGTTAATTTTTTCAAAATTTCGGTGAAACTTCGATTTAATTTATTTTGGTAAAATTTAAAGCTCTAGATAGTATATTTCTATTAAAATTTATAATTTTTGGAAGGCCATAATATCTTTTGTATTTTTTAACGCATTAATAGTTTTGTCGTTCGTCGTGCGTTTTATCGATTTTTTTCAGAGGGTTTGTTTATAAATCGCTTTTAGAGCTCATTATCCCATGGTAGCAGTGGCATATTCGGTTAGCGTGTCGTCAAACCTTTGAAAGGTCCCGAGATCAATTCCCACATAACAGATGTAAATTAATTACAGGCTTTTTTATGAAATAGGCCTCTGTAATTATAAAATTTAAAAAAATTAGATTTTGTTACATTAAATAATATTTTAAATTCTACGTACGAGTGTTTCCATTCTAAGTTTTCTGACCAAAAATTCCAGCATATTGTAATCTATGATTTAAATATTGTTGATAGTCCTGTTTTACAAAAACTATTTAGGTTTTGGTGCTAAATAGAGACTTCCAAAACCTCTTGATTGGGATAAAGTTGTCAAAGCGCCTGAATAATGTCTTGATAATCTTATTAATTATTTTTCTCGTAAATTTAAGATTAATTCTATTCATTTTAGACATTTTTAGCAACTTGCTAGATATATAGATGGTAATTATGACGAAATATACTTGTCAAAAAATATCTTAAGCTCTGGGGAATGGCGCCACATCGGAGGTCGGTTTTCCAAACCCGCCATTGCCACCCTGGTGAGGTGATTGCCACACTGGGTGTTGTGTGCACACTACCTTTCCGCGCGGAGGGGGACCAGGCCCCTACGTTTGGTCATTGCGGCCTAGCCCACAACCGGAGGTCTAAGCTTATCTTTTCAACATTGTTTGACCACCAAAAAGATAAGTTCTCTCACGGTAGTGTGCATTCCTGCTAAACGCAGATCTAGGGAATTGGTGTGAGATAGGTAAGCCCCCCATTCCCCCTTAACTCTATTTATAGCAGTAAATCAACCCAAAATAACAAAACGTGAGTAAATTTTATTTCATTTTATTTTAATTTATCTTATTTTACACTTATATCTATGCTTTTACCTCTATTTCTTTGATCTTTTTATGCTATTTAACTATCATATTATTATTATTTAATTTACCTTAGGTTACAATTTGGTTTTTTTGGTTATTTCCTTTTCAATATTAATATTATATATTATTCTCATACAAAAATGTAAAACTCACATCTGCTCCCTAAAATCCCCTGATAGGGGTCGGCCTTGACTAAAATTCTACATCAACAACAGTGCTGATATAGGGTTTTAGGCGGCAATATGGAATATCCATCGCCGGCCCGCTTCAGCTATAAAAAATGTCTACCGTTATTTAGCATTCCAAAATTCCATAAAACTCCTAATTTCACAAATTTCTTAAATTTTGTTATATCGCAAGCGCTAATAAATGTAATACTTAAACATTATCTATTTTACTAGATAAAATGTTAAAATTTTTTCGAAATCATTTTAAAAGTTATTGCTCAACTTTAAAAGATAAAACTCCCCCTCGACAATCTGCTCTGGGGAATTGCGCCACTTCGCAGGTCGTGGTTGATTTGGTTTTCCAAAACCGCCATTGCCACCCTGGTGAGGTGATTGCACACACTGTATGTTGTGTGTACAGTGCTTTTCCGCGGGGAGGGGACCAGGCCCTTACCGTGTGGCCATTGCGGCCTAGCCCACAACCGGAGGTCTAAGCTTATCTTTTCAACAATGTTTGACCACCAAAAAAATAAGTTCTCCCACGGTAGGGTGCATTTCTGCTAAATGCAGATCTAGGGAACTGGTGTGAGATAGGTAGGCCTCCCTTCTCCCTTAATTCTATTTATAGCAGTAAATCAACCCAAAATAACAAAACGTAAGTAAATTTTATTTTATTTTCTTTTGCCTCTATTTCTTTGATCTTTTTATGCTATCTAACTATCATATTATTATTTAGTTTACCTTAGTTTACAGTTTTGTTTTTTTTGGTTATTTCCTTTTCACTAGTATTATAATATATTATTCTCATACAGAAATGTAGAACTCACATATGCTCTCTAAAATCCCCTGATAGGGATGGGGCCCTGACTAAAATTCTACATCAACAACAGTGCTGATATAGGGTATTAGGCGGCAATATGGAATATCCATCGCCGGCCCGCTTGAGCTATAAAAAAAAGAAAAAAAAGAAGATAAAACTGGTTGTACGTATTGGACTATTGATAATTCACTAGAAGTTATTAATAAATCAAATAATATTAATAATGTTTATAAAATGTTTAGCGATGATTTTAGTACACTTTATACGAGCTTGCCCCATGATACAATTTTAAGTAATCTCACTGGCTTAAGTAATCTTTTATTTGGTAATGCTGGCAAAAAATATTTAAATATTAGTGATAATAATTGTTATTATTCAAACGAACCCAACGGTAACTCTTATTTCACGAAAGAACAAATTCTTCAAATTATTAATTTTGTAGTTAAAAATTCTTATGTTATAGGTTATCTGACTTAATTTTGGTCAGGCCTTAATTTCGGCCACCAATTTGGGTGTTAGAAAATTGGCTTATTTTTTAATCACAAAAAAACTAGCTCAAAAGTAACTGGATGAATGTTGAATAAAGTGTTTGTGCAAAGTTTTTTATTCGTGATATTCTGCATTAATAACATTTTCATAAAAAAAGTGAATTTTGTGTGATTTTCTGGATTTTTGCTCTGTGTTTAAAGTGCATAAAATTTAGAATGAAGCAATATATAACCTTAAAATAACTTTTAATTAAGGCTCAAAATCGTTAAAATGCGTTTAATTAACTGCGCAACTTAAGTTGCCGTTAATTTCGGCCATCTTAAAATTTATGTGAAAGAACATGTTTAACACAATTTGCATCATCATGTTTGTGGGTGGGGTTGTATAGCCCATAATTTACTATTTTGTATTAAATTATGAATAGACCGAAAGAAATTTCCCAAAAATAGTATAGAAACACACTTAAAAAGTCAGGTTATTTTCTTGGCGGAGGGATGTAGTCATATAGTGAACATAGTAAATATCAAAGTCATTGGGGTTACCCCACCCAACTCACCACTTACCACGATATGGAGTACCAATGCTTCAAAAAGTTATGTAAAGTAAATTAAAACACAGTAAAAATGTGAGGTAATTTCCGTTGGCGGAAGGATGCTGTCATAAGAAATACGTAGTGTAGGGTAGTGCATTTAATTTTGGCACTTTTCCGAATTGGGCATTTTTGATTTTGGACTATATCTTTGGTAATCCTGGACGGAATACGACGTTTGATAGCTCAAATGAGAGATAATTATATGTAGATGACTGTCGTGAGCTTTTTATTTGTTATGTTTTGATATTTTCATGTGAAATTGTGTGATTTATAAAAAATAAAATTGTTACTCGTTTTTAGAACATGGCATTTCATGATTACGCAATAAATTGGTTTAAAAATTAAACTGTCCTGGTAAACTTTAGTCTATTTTCCGAATTTTTAGTCCCCGTGGTTCTACGTTGCGTCTGTGGTGAGCAATCGTTATAAAATAAAGTAGTGTAATTTCGGCACACATATTGCTGTAGGTAAAAACGGGTTGAATTAAGTGGTCGGGTGTTAAATTTTAGTTGTAAATAGTTGAAAGGCAACGTTGAAATGTGTAGTGTAGTGCACTGCACTTAAACTCGATTAAGCGGGTCCTTTTAAAAAGGGCCGAAATGAAATGCATTTTTTTCCCAAATTTTGCTCATTTGGATACCATTTGGCGTTTTAGCTGTAACTTTTTGCCAGTTACACGTTAAACAACAAGTAGAAGCTTAAATTAAAGAAAACTGTCTGAAGATAATGATAGGCTTTTAAATTTTTGAAAATAATGATTTTTTTTACTGAGAAATAATCAATTGTTTGTAAAGTGCCGAAATTAAATGCACATATTTAATTTCAGCAATTTTCCATTTTTTTAAAAACTAATTTAATTAAGTAAAAAAAATACTTTCGTACAGTGAAACTTTTGTGAGGCAACGCAGTATCGTGAAATCTTCAAAATGGGTTATCAAACATGAAAATCGGGCCATACAGTAAAAAGTTACATCGGAAAAACAAAAAAGTGCCGAAATTAAATGCACTACCCTACATCTGTGCGGGTTAGAGTAATCCAACTAGCAACTGACTACGTTTGAACTATCAATAAGTCGGCATAAGAATTTTTTAAATATTATTGAAATGCAGTAATAAAAGTCAGGTTTTTTTCTTGGCGGAAAGATGCAGTCGGATATAAATTATCAAAAATAGGCTTATGAATTATCAAAAAATGGGATGGTGTGGAATTATACTCCTTAACTTTTGTAACGTCTTGTTTGTTTTTTTGTGTTTTAGGCTTTTGTTTTTGTTTTTTTTAACATAAAAGGTGGCTGAAATTAAGGCGGATTTTGTTTTTTGTTCTTTTTAGGTTAAAAATATAAAAAAACATAATAGAGTGGAATAAAATTCTTACCAGTCTTTCTTTAATGTTGGCTGGATCTAACAAAAGTTATTAAGTTGAAATATTTTTTCATATCAAAAAAAAATTCAACAAATACCACGTGTTAAAATAAAACTTAAGTTTTCCAGATTTTGAAATAATTATTTAAGTTTTGCTAATATAACTATAAAACTTGGTAAACGGGAAAAATTAAGTTATATCAAGAATATATAAGAGAAGAATGTACCACTCAATACAAAAAATCGCACCCATCCGTGCATCGGTTTGCCATAAATAAACCCCCCCGAGGGAGTATATAAACCCCCCCGGGGGAGTATATAGACCCCCCGGGGGAGTATATAGACCCCCCCGGGGGTGTATATAGACCCCCCGGGGGAGTATATAGACCCCCCCGGGGGAGTATATAGACCCCCCGGGGGAGCATATAAACCCCCCCCCCCCGGGGGAGTGTATATGCTCCCCCAAAATTTAAAAAAAATTTTTTTTTGTGGAAAAGCGTCGCCGCGGCGCGGTTGTCTCGTTGATTGTAGAAACTGTATTTATTATGTAAAAATAGTGTTTATTTAGTAATAAAGTTATTTTTTATCGAAATTTTATTGAAATTTCCGTTAAACGTGAAACTTTTGATTTGTAAAACAGTTGTTTTTGTGATAATGGCCGGAAAACCGGGGCGACATATTACTTTTCGGCGACATAATAAATACAGTTTCTACAGTCAACGAGACAACCGCGCCGCGGCGACGCGTTTCCACAAAAAAAAGTTTTTTTTTAAATTTTGGAGTAGCATATACACTCCCCCGGGGGGGTCTATATACTCCTCCGGGGGGGTCTATATACTCCCCCGGGGGGTCTCAACACGCTCCCCTGGGGCGGAGTATATAGACCCCCCCCCCCGGGGGCGTATATAGACCCCCCCGGGGGAGTATATAGATCCCCCCGGGGGGTTTATTTATGGCAAACCGATGCACGGATGGGTGCGATTTTTTGTATTGAGTGGTACATTCTTCTCTGATATATTCTTGGTTATATGTATCAAGAATATATAACAAAAGAGAATGTCCGACTGTACACTAAATTTTTGACCAAAATTTTGCGAGAAAAGTAGCACTTTTGAATTTGTGTGCGACTTTTCTCGCAAAAATCCGCCATTTTCTGCTAGTTTTCCTGCGCTGCGTTTTATACACAGTATTAGTTTTCTTGCAGTTGCACTGCGACTTTTTTTGCACTATGTACTGCTTTAGTCGCACTGCGATTATTTTCGCACTGTGGGTCTGAACTGCAAAAAAAACAGAACAACAACAAACTGCACAACAAAAAAATCAGAACTAGTTTTATTTAAATTTAAAATATTCGAAATTTACTTTATTTCATTAAAACATAAATGTTTTGACATCGTAACGTCAAAAAAAATGGCTTTTACTCATTTGAACACAAAATTTTCACTCCGCTTTGTCTTTATTTATTTTTTGTTGTGCAACCAGACTCGCAGTGCGAAAATGATCGCAGTGCGAATAAAGCAGTATAGAGTGCGAAAGAAGTCGCAGTCCCCACTGCGAGAAAACTAAAGGTCTATTCATACTTATGACAAAACGTCCTTTGGACAAAGTCCAAAGGACAAACCAAAACGTCCTTTGGACAAGCCAAAACGTCCTTTGGACTTTGTCCTTTGGACGAAGTATGAACGCTACTCATAATTTGTCCTTTGGACTTTGTCCAAAGGACAAAATCCAAAGGGAAAAGTCCAAAGGACAAGAAGTATGAATACGTTGTCCTTTGGACTTTTCCCTTTGGACTTTGTCCTTTGGACAAAGTCCTTTGGACTTTTCCCTTTGGACTTTGTCCTTTGGACAAAGTCCAAAGGACTTTTGTCCTTTGGACTTTGTCCAAAGGACGTTTTGTCATAAGTATGAATAGACCTTTACACTGTGTTAAAAATCGCAGGGCGAAAAACTAACAGAAAATGGCGGATTTTCGCGAGAAAATTCGCACACGAATTTAAAAGTGCGACTTTTCTCATCGAAAATTTTGGTCAAAAATTTAGTGTACAAGCGGACATTCTCTTGTGTTATATATTCTTGTATGCACTAAGAACAATACCTAAGAATAAATAAGCAATATTTAAAAAGTTTTATTGTTTGTTTTAGCAATAGATAGCCAGTTTCTTCTAGGTGCCGAAGTTGATGGTACACGCCTTAATTTCAGCCACTATAAAAACAAAGTTAAAACCTCTACTTATTTTTAAGTGTAACAGAAACGTTTAAATTTTGCACTGGAATAACAAAAATAGCTGTCGTTTGATTTTTAAACTAAGTCTTGGCTCGATTAGAAGATTCAAAAAAAACTTATCGAAAAAAATAAAAAAGGTGCCCGAAATTAAGTCAGCTACCCTATTTGCTAAGGAAATATTTTGGCGAAGTTCAGAAATACCTATGAGCGGTAATGCCTCTCCACAGATAGCTGATTTAGCTGATGAAACCTGGAAAAACCATTTACAATGGTGTGATTCTGTTGTTTAAAAATAAACCATCAATCCAGAAAAATCAAGCACAAAACAAAAGTCCAAATAAAGCTAATTTCCAAAAAAGTGGTTAAATCAGGTCTAACTAAAAAAATTTAAACAGAAGAAAAACACACTATTTTATATGGTTCTTTCAGGTTCCATACAATTTAGTTACCCAGATTTTATTTCTGTATAGTATACTGCTAAAATTACATTGAAGTTTTAGATATGAAAATAATTGTATTCATATCATGAGGAGACCATGACGTTTCTTTTAAAATGAGTAAATTTTTTAATGTTTTATATCTTTAATAAATGACATTGAATTCAATACATTAAAAGGCGGAAATTCTAGCAAAAGACGAAACAAAGTTTCGAAAAAAAGCCTTATATTAAATGGAATAGTATAAAGCTACATAAGTCTAAAAACTAAATGCCAGAAAAGACTGAAACAAGTTTCTTTAAAACCTGTAAATTAATAACAGATTTTGTGAAATTTTCAGAAAAACAAAACCAAATAAAACCAATACGTGTAAAAGCTTTAGTTTGCGTTTTTTAACCATTAATAAAACTTAATTCACATAAATTTATTTCAAAGTGGATTAACTTTTTACATGAGTTAACCAGCTGTAAATACCACAGTATTAGTTAAGTCACACGTCGTCAAAACGATACAAAAAAAGTATAACGCAAGCGTCACAGTAACCATGGAAAATTTCTGTCAAAATAAGTTATCGCATTGCGCATTAGATTTTGTAATTTATCATTATTTTCGTATAAAGCAAAACATACCGCCATATTAACGGCTTTTTAAAATCAAATATCAAGTTTTAAGTCCGAAAAACATTGAAAAATTCAGATTTAATATAAGGCGACTATTTCTTTAATGTTTCTATTTATTACATAAAACAAATTAGCTGTCAATTTATTTGTTAAATTAAAAGTCGCCTTATATTAAATCTGAAGTTTTCAATGTTTTTCGGACTTAAAACTTGATATTTGATTTTTCATGGTTACTGTGACGCTTGCGTTATACTTTTTTTGTATCGTTTTGACGACGTGTGACTTAACTAATACTGTGGTATTTACAGCTGGTTAACTCATGTAAAAAGTTAATCCACTTTGAGAGAAATTTATGTGAATTAAGTTTTATTAATGGTTAAAAAACGCAAACTAAAGCTTTTACACGTATTGTTTTTATTCGGTTTTGTTTTTCTGAAAATTTCACAAAATCTGTTATTAATTTACAGGTTTTAAAGAGACTTGTTTCAGTCTTTTCTGGCATTTAGTTTTTAGACTTATGTAGCTTTATACTATTCCATTTAATATAAGGCTTTTTTTTGAAACTTTGTTTCGTCTTTTGCGAGAATTTATTTTATTTTTAATTTCTATTTTTTATCGCTTTAACTTTAAAGGTGCGGTGCGGAGTCAAACTTTTTGTCTTAGATTTTAATAATTTTTTGTGAAAACATTTTCCTTGCGCCCAATAACCCTAAAACTTTTTTAACAAAACATCTCCAGCGGTTCAGGAGTTAAGGCCCGTCAAAAATGGCGCTTTTCGAGAATTCTGTACGTGACAAATTGCGCAATGGATATAACGATTTAATGAAATGAAATGAAAAATGTTTATTGTACACGTTATTATTATAACAGGTAAGTACAATATTTAATAACAAAGCCATATATTTAGTATTAAAGAATCGAAAAAGAATGCCTATTCTATTTAAAGCTTTGCCTGTATTTTCAGAATAGTAAGTGAAAGATTCAAGATTTTGAGAAATGGTAATTTCTAATTCCTTTACAACTGGGACTGCTTTAATTTTTGAGTTATTAAGAGTGTAAGTGGAATCTAAATTATTTGATCCGAGAGCCAAAACATTACATTTTTTTAAAGCAACATTTAATTGCCAGTCAGTAGCCCACTTGCAAAAACGGTTTAAAGAAAGCTGGAACTCATTTTTTTGCAAAAAATTATTATAGGATGCATATATTTTGTCATCGTCGGCAAATAATTTAATATTCGAATCAGGACCTAAAGATTGAGGTAAATCATTGATATAAATAAGAAAAAGGAGTGGTCCCAGTACGCTTCCCGCAGTGACCCCGCTACTAACGTATGTATAATCAGAGTAATAGTAATCAACCTCATTTTTTGAGCAAATTTCATCTTTATCAATAATTACGCATTTGCGCCTTAATGTTAAATAGTCTTCAAGCCAGTTATAGAGTTCATAAACGATTCCGTAGGCTTTCAATTTGTGCAACAATTTAGGGTGGCTAACTGTGTCAAAAATTTTTGAAAAGTCGATGTACATAACGTCCACCCATTTTTTAGCCTCCAAAGCAGTTATCCAATCCATTATTGTTACTAGTAATTGGAAGCCCACCGATCGACCTAGAAATCCAAATTGTACTTTTTTTATTAAATTATTTTTCCGAAAAAAATTTATCATTGTATCAATAATAATACTTCCAATAGTTTTGCATCAAATTGATGTTAAATTTATGCCTCTATAGTTCTCTTTTAGGCAAGGATTACAAATTATGCATTGAAAAAAAGCGGCTGCTTTCTACTTTAATTTAATACCGTGATCGTTAAGATTGGTGCAATATTTGTTAAAATATTGCGTTTCCCGTACAAATAACCCGCAACTTTTTCATTAAAAAAATCAAACGACGACAGAGATTTTGTGAAGTTTGCCCAACCTTTCTTTCCTTCACTTCGTATTGTTAGCGAAAAAAATCCAGGGTTTTTTGTACAAAAAACACAATATCTTGACAAATACAGTCCCAATTTAAACGATCAATAAATCAAATTAAAGTAGAAAATAGCCGTTTTCTTAGAGTGCAGAATTTGTAACTTTAATCCCTATACTCATTGAGCAATTTTTCACGTACAGAATTGTCAAAAAACAAGCCATTTTTGTGGGGTCATAACTCCTGAGCCACGGGAGATATTTTGTTAAAAAAATTTTTGTAGGCGATTGGGGCCAGGGGTAAGGTTTTCTAAAAAAATATTAAAATCGAAGACAAAAAGTTTGACTCCGCACCGCACTTTTAAGCAATGTACTGGATGTCGCTGATGAGTCTCGACCTTTACATTGCTTATTGGGAATTAAAAAATACGTTTAAAAATAGGGGCGAAACGTATTTTGTAACATTTTTAACTTTAAAATTAAATAAATAAACTTTCATTATTTTTGCTTAACTACGCTTCCTTAAATTTGTCTATTATTTAAGTTTTATGTTTTAGTAGTTTTTAGGGTTTTCTTTTTCTTCCAACCTTCGTTAGTTGTTGTTCTTTATATTTAGCCCGGAAAATTTCAATAATTGTTATTATATTATTTGTTGCGCAGTTGCTTTTCGCAATTACCCTTGCGTATCCTGCTTTGAGTGAAATAAATAAACTTTTGAATCTATTTTTCCTAAATGTTGAAAGTTTTACATCTCACTGGACAGTAAGAGGTCTTTAGAGTCGCAAATAGGGAACTTGGAGCCGTTGGAAAATTTTAAATCTTTTTAGGCTTTTCTTAGGCCTTAAAGCTTATTTTTAACGAAAAAAACACCGTATAAACATCACATAATTGCGAACCGATTATGGTTTTCAAAAATAACGAAGGAACAGGATTTTTTCTTCTAGAAAATGGCTCAAAAGGTTTAGAAAAAAATTACCAATTTTATTCATAGGTGTTGATAAACTTGAAACACTTGAAAACCGATCTTGTTATATTTTAAAATCATTATGGGGGACTTGACGTCAAAACCACGGATTTTTTTGAATTGTGTAATCATACAAGAACAAGAGAAAATGGGCTTAAATTTTTTGGTTAAAAATGCAAATTAGAATAAAGTAAAATTTTTTTCGTCATTGTACCATAAATGTCTGGAATTTTTTACCTAGTAACGTAGTCTTAAGGTTTATGTACTAATGTAATTGTAATTACTTAATAGCGTAGTCTTGATTCATACTTATGTAAAAATTTCTTTGGACAAAATCCAAAGAACAAAAGTCCTTTGGACTTTCTCCAAAGGGAAAACACAGCGTCAAAACGTCCTTTGGACTTTTTCCTTTGGATTTAGTCCTTTCGACTTTTCCTTTTGGACAATGTGTTTAGTTTTTTTTGTCCTTTGGACTTTTCCCTTTTGACTTTGTGTTGTGGATTTTGTCCAAAGGACAAATTTCATGTAGCATTCATACTTCGTCCAAAAGACCAAAGGACGTTTTGGATTTTCTAAAATTGTCCTTTTGACTTTGTCAAAAAAATGTTTTTACATAAGTATAAATCAGCCTTTATACAACTCACTTGCAATTTTTCCAAAAACTTAATAAAATGAATTCGCAAGATTAAAATTAATGTAATAATATTTTTCTGGTAAATTTACAGTTTTTTGTGCAAATTTTTCTGCTGTTTTTATATTTTTTTCATACAACCAAAACATTTATTGTATGTAAAAAAATAAAAAAAGCCCATTAACTTTGGGAATTGTATATATAGTATAGTATAAATTTTCAACCATTGAATATGGTTTAAATGTATTGTTATGTATCTACTAATAAAATATAGTTTTTTGTGTGTTCTCTTTATATTATGTGACTTGTTTAGTGATAACTTTTATTTTTGTTTCTTTTTGAATATTGTACAAAATTGTTGCTTATGTAGCAACGTGACAAAAAAGGGAAACAGTTTTTTGTTTGAAAAACAAAAAGAGTACATACATAGGGTAGTGCATTAAATTTCGGATCTTTTCCAAATTGGGCATTTTTGATTTTGGACTATATCTTTGGTAATCCTGGACGGAATACGACATTTGATAGCTCAAATGAGAGCTAATTATATTTAGATGACTGTCGTGAGCTTTTTATTTGTTATGTTATGATATTTTTATGTGAAATTGTGTGATTTATAAAAAATAAAATTGTTGCTCGTTTTTAGAACATAAAATTACATGATTACGCAATAAATTGGTTTAAAAATTAAACTGTCGTGATAAAATTTAGTCTATTTTCCGAATTTTTAGTCCCCGTGGTTCTACGTTGCGTCTGTGGTGAGCAATCGTTATAAAATAAAATAGTGTAATTTCGGCACACATATTGCTGTAGGTAAAAATGGTTTGAATTAAGTGGTCGGGTGTTAAATTGCAGTTGTAAATAGTTAAAGACAACGTTGAAA
This sequence comes from Microlaimidae sp. YZB2_3, assembly GCA_030248175.1. Classification (NCBI taxonomy): domain Eukaryota; kingdom Metazoa; phylum Nematoda; class Chromadorea; order Desmodorida; family Microlaimidae; species Microlaimidae sp. YZB2_3. Next base: position 28,439 of record JASAMX010022327.1, read on the forward strand.
TGTGTAGGGGTAATAGCACTGCACTTAAACTCGATTAAGGGGGTCCTTTTAAAAAGTGCCGAAATTAAATGCACTTTTTTCCCAGATTTTGCTCATTTTGATACCATTTGGCATTTTTGCTGTAACTTTTTGCCAGTTACACATTGAACAACAAATATAAGCTTTAATTAAAGAAAACTGTCTGGAGATAATTTTAAATTTTTGAAAATGATGATTTTTTGACTGAGAAACAATCGATTGTTTGTAAAGTGCCGAAATCAAATGCACACATTTAATTTTGGCAATTTAATTTTTTTAAAAACTGATTTAATTAAGTAAAAAAACTACTTTCGTACAGTGAAACTTCTGTGACGCAACGAAGTATCGTGAAAGCTTCAAAATGAGCTATCAAACATGAAAATCGGGCCATACAGTGAAAAGTTACATCGGAAAAACAAAAAAGTGCCGAAATTAAATGCACTACCCTAAACTATTAGATTTTGCGAAGGCGTTTGACACGGTTTCGCATGAAAAACTTTTGTATAAAATAAAAAAGTATAGAGTAACTGAAATAACTCAAATGGATTGAGTCTTTTTTAACTGGACGAAGCTTCAAAGTAATAGTTAATGACCAAGAATCCTTTTCATTTGATGTTACCAGTTCAGTTCCTCAAGGTTCGGTTTTAGGGCCGTTTCTCTTTTTAATTTACATCAATGACCTAGCAGACTTTGTCAAACATGCAAATATAAAAATGTTTATTGACGACGCAAAGGTTTATATTAGTTAATTTTCTGACGAAAAAAATGAAAAAACTATGCTTTTACAAAATGATCTTGACATGATTGCAGAATGGTCCAAAACTGGCAGCTTCAGTTATGGGAAAATAAATGTGAGATATTGCAAATAAGTTGTAAGAGAGAGCCAGAAACTAGTAATTACTTCATTTACGGCAAAACGTTTAAAAGATCAAATTTATTTAAAGATCTTAAAATTTTTGTCTCAGACACATTAAAAATTTTAGACCACCGCACCGCCATGTCAAAAAAGCCGCTAGAATTTTATCTTTAATTTTTAGATCATTTAATTCTCAATGCAGTCAATCCTGGCTGAAGCCATATGTCACTTACGTTCATCCAATTTCGGGATATGAAAGTGTACTATGGAATCCTTATTTAAAACAAGATATGTCTTTAATTTAGCGTGTTCAGCATAATTTAGATTGTTTTAAAAATGTAATATGCGTTATGTTGACTATGAGGAAAGATTGCGAATTTTTAAGTTAGATAAACTTAGTTATCGTCGCAACATTATTGATCTTACAGAGTGTTATAAAATAATTAATGGAAAAACACCAATTGATCCTAATGAGCTTTTTTCTTTTAATCATAATCCCACTAGAGGTCATTCTTTAAAATTAAAAATTAAAAAAAATAGAATTTGTTTGTTTGTTAAAAAAAAACAACGAACATTTGTTTGTAAATTCTTTTTTTCAAACAGAATTGTTTCAAAATGGAATAAGCTTTCAGAAAAACAAATATTAGCCACTTCAATAGTTAAATTCAAAAAAAGCCTACGATTGACTCATAGTGCCTAATTTTTAGCCTTTAGGTCAGTTTCTAATAAACTATAATTTTTAGTCCATATATTGTTGTTAACTTTTGATTTGTTATATATTATTACCGTGATCGGTTTGCTAATTGATTCGATATTTTATCATGTTATATTCGTTGGTTGTTAGAAATAAATAAATAAAGTAAAAGTCAATTAGTTAAAAAAAACTTTTTTAACAAAACTTTAAACAAGTAAGTTTATTTATCTATAAACTAAATATATTTTTTTAATTATGGCCTGTTTTTTTAGAAGTTGCAAAATTATAAATATTTATATTGCTTTTTATTCTAGTTATTATCACAAAAAACACAACACTAACTGAAATTTGTTTAGACTAAATTTTTATAATGAATTAATCAGCTGAAGTTTTTTTTCTTTAAAATAGCTAAGAGATTTACAATGACCTCCTCACAAACACTGTGACTGGGTTAAATGGTAAATGGGTACTTATTTTTGATACAAATTTGACCCCTCCCTTCCCCATAGATTAGATATAAACCCCGAGATTCAACAAAATGCAGCCTCTTTTTTTGGTAATAAATACCCAAATTAGCTAAACTAAAGCTCGCTGGAACGATCAAATCTAAATTAAAAAAATAACTGTAAATTTTTTTCGTGGAGGATCAGAAGGTTAGTGCAATTTATTTTCTACTTTTAAAGAAATTTTAACAAATAATTACCAAACGTGTTTCATAAACTCGTTTACTATTTTTGGAAGTACTTGTTTGTGTCTGTATTTATACGAACAAACAAATTATGGATGGGTGAGTCAAAACGGCATCAAAATATTTAATCCTTAAATAATTGAACGAGTTTATATTCATTTTTAAAAACACGAAATATTTTAAGCAACATATTTCATTCTATCGAGTAATGCTCAAGATCCAACTGACTAAAATTTATTTTTAGCATTTCAAAAGTGAAAAAAACTAAATTTTTACATGTATTATTCAAATTTTTTAGAATTTAATCTAATTTATTGTCAATGTTGGTTGTTGCCTCACTTGGTAGGCCTTGGTGGATTTAGATTCAAAATCACCATCGCCACTCTGGTAAGGTATTTATTTTCATTAGCAGCATACGCAAGGTTGACGTTACTCAGCACTATGGGTGTGCATTGCCGGGAAATTTCATTTTAGCCGCGCCTTAGCTTTAGTACTAAAGGTTCAAAAATCGTTTAGCCTTAGCTTTAGTACTAAGCACAAAAAAGGCTTAGTACTAAAGCACTTTAGCCTTAGCTTTTGCCAAACTGACAAATATGGAAATGTTCCTAAATTTTAAAAATTATCCCTTAAGGTAAATCGGCAGCAGAAGTAGGGAAAAACCAAAACAAAGATCAACATAACAGAGACTACAGAATAAAAAAATCATGCTCCGAGAGACAAACACCTACAAAAGCGAAAGAAATCAAAGCAACAAAACAAACCAACAAAAAGAAGCACCACACCACAAAATATACACACAAACACATATAAATGAAAAATAGAAACCCATATAAAACACACAGAGACCGAAAAAACACCAAGAAAAAACACACACAAACAGACTATATTCTAAAACAAAAACAAGAAACCACAACACAAAAAAACACCACACCCAACACATCACCACAAAACCACGATCAATCAACAATAACATAACAGATAAATAAAAAACATCTCATTAAGAAAAAATAAAAAAAAAAAATCAAACAAAAAAACAAAGAGAGAGAAGACAAGAAAGGGAAGGGAGTATGCAAAACGCAACAACATCAAGAATAAGATGGAAAAATAAAATAAAAAACAAAAGGATATTAAAAACAAAAAACAAAAGACTACAGACAAAAACAAAAGGAGACAGGAAAAAAAAAAAAACTAACTATAGAACAAAACTGATATGATAAGACAAAATCAAATAAAAAACCCACACACCCTCATCCACTCATGGACATAAATAAAAAACAAATAAACATAAACTAAACATAACATTTTTTTTTTTCATTTCATCAATGACAATGTATTCATTTTCCCTTCAAAAGCAAACGCTAACCTCCCAACCCAACCATCCACATCACTCATCGCCACCCCGCTAACTCAAAACCAAACCCACCAACATTCAAAACCACCACCTTTACCTTTAGCCTAATCACCCGTACTCAGCACGAACTGCGCAACCGAATAATACATAAAAATATTAATAGGAATCAATATTTTTACAATGTAGTCATAGTCGGGACTCAATCCAGGGACTGTCAGTATGCAAGACAAACATTCTGCCACTACGTCACTATCACCACGTGGCGTGTTGCAGCGTCATACATTGTCGTCGGACCTTACCCCTGGTCAGTTACGATCTGACTAGCAAGTAAAGGTCAGTTAATACATTTTTTTGTAAAAACATTAAAGGTAAGAAAAAATAATATCTTTGGAGTCAATTAAAGATGCCGTACAGAGTCAAAGTTTTTTGGCTCTTGTCCTCTGTAGCTCAAAAAAGTTTGTTTAATCAAAATATATTCATCTTCAGCCGTTTAACCTTTGAAAAAAATTTTTTGTGGTAATTCTGTGCTGAAAAATTCTCGATCAGTATAAAATTTTAAAGAAAGCACTGAAGGAAAATAGTAAGTTTCTGCTTTTTTGATATTTAGATTTTAAAGATTGATGCTGTGTCCATTGACATGTTTCGTTTTCCGTCTAAAAAACCTGAGATTTTTTATTTTTAAAATGATATCATTTTTTGTTTTTACCTGAATGTAAAAATTTTTAAAAATTGATGAGAATACTTTTGGTCATTTTTAATTGTTCTTTTGAAACCAAGATGGCGTGTGCTGCATAAGATTTATTGCTATACTTCACGTTTTTACAAAAAAAACTATATTTTTTAAACGGCAAACGCAACATCTAAAAAACCGTGCACTTTAGCAATTAAGGTATCAAAAAGTAAATTAATTCCGCTTTGTATGAGTGCATATTTGTAGCTTAAATTTTTATACTCACCCATTGAGCAATTTTTTAAAGATAGAATCATTCAAAAAACGCCATTTTTGGAGGACCATATTCCTAAGCCGCTGAAGATATTGGACGAAAAAATATTTTTGGAATGGATATCAGGAATATAATTTTAATTAAAAATCATTGAGATCGAAGGCAAAAAAATTGAACTATGTACCACAGTCGATGTTTGGTTTTATTCCAAAATTCCAAATTCCACGATAAGATCACCTGCCAAATTTAACCTTAAGTGAATGCTCTGAGGCATAGCTATTTATTCTTATTATATGTACGTGTACGACCAAAAATATAACACAGGAAAATGTCCAAATATACACTAAATTTCTAACCAAAAAAAATCGCGCATGCGCGACACTTTTTTAGTCATGCGAAAAAAATCGCAGCGCGAAAAAACAAGTAAAGTGAGGACAAAAAGTCAAAATTTTTACTGCAAGAAAAGTTACCCTTTGTTAAAATTGACTGCACCGATAAATAGCAGAAAATTTAATCTTTTTGTAGAAAATTCGCACAAAAACGCACATTTTGAACTTCTCAGCTTATAAATCTGATGTTATTATTATTTTTTTGTGTTATATACAACCAATCTTTCGATAGCATGTTAGTTTTCTTTTATTACCTTAATGTTTTTATTTAACTCAGACTTTTTTTTAGCAATCCATTATGAACGGTGAGGCGGGAAACAAGTACAAAAAATCCCAATAAGAGGGCTGGAGTGTCTTTTATGTAAAAAGACTAAAAACGTATAACTGTTTTAAACCGTTTTCAGCTTTAAAAAAGTTAATTTTAAAATTTAATTGTTTGTTTATTTCAAATCAATAAGTTGATCATGTATGTTGTATTAATTTATTCGTTGTTTTTTTAGCCCTGCGTCATTAATGAGTTTTTAATAAGATTATATAGAAAATTCTAACCTAGCTGACTTCAGTGATTTGCAGTATTGAATTAACTATATAAAATAAAACAATTTATTTTTTGACAAAACAGTTCAATATTAAATATTTAATATTATTTTTATATTAGTTATAAAGTGGTTATAATTTCGAACAAAATGCATGGTTTAAAACCTTATTATTTTTTTAAACATATATTATATAAAAGGCGGGAATTAAAAATAATTCTACGTACGTTTTTTAGCTGCACAACTTTAAGGGCCGGTTCACACCTAAGTGGCAACTGATAGGTGACGCACAGCGCACACAGTTTACACCGCAGCAACAATATATTGAACTGATAAAATATATTGAACAATAGCCAATCTAAACCATAATTGTACATTGGTTTTATGAATTAAAAAAGCGAGTTATTATATAAAATATTAAAAACAGAACAATAACAAAAAACTGATCAAAAAAATCAAAAATTTATAAATTATGTATTCATCATTGTTTGTTTTGTCTTGTCTTTTTATTTCATCTAACCATAATTTTTTGTTCGTATTTTCACATTTTTACATTTTGTACACAAAATCTGTATGATTTTACATCAAAAAATAAAATAAAAATTTAAAAAATAAGTAGATTTTTTTAACTTTTTCAAAAATTAAAAAAAAGCGTAAATACAGATGAAAATTAATTTTTTTTACTTTAAAGCAGTCATAACATTTGTAAAAAACAATTTTTGGTAAGGTTACTAATATAATATTTTTATCTGACAATCTTAAGAAACTTTAACTCATTAAATGTTAAACGTGAGAACTACAAGAACTTCATTAAAAACGAATTAAAGTTTAAAGCTGGTAGTTGTAAGATACGTCACATTTTTTTAAACTCAAAAAATGAAATTTGGATTGTTTTTTAGCCGGTATTTTGACCTTACTTGAGAAAATTTAAGGTAAATACTGAAACAAGCAAGTATTTTTAAAAATTATAAACATAAAAACACAGACCTATCATTCACATTTTTTTTTAATTTTAGGTGATGTATATATTAAACTATTATATAAAATATTTGAATTTCAGTGTTTAATTTTCCCAATAGCTTGGTTTATTTTCTATCTCGACACACTTTATGTTTAATTATAGTTAGTATAGTTCTTAAAAGTGGCTTAAATTAAAAATTTTACTGAAATTTATGATAAATGGTAGTTTTTGTTATGCTTGCTTGTCAGGATTTTATGATACCAGAGTTTTTCTCGTTAATAAACTGCACAATTATACTTTTTATTTCATCAATAATTTTTAAATTTGCCTTTTGTCTCTTGCACGATTGCACAAAAATCATTGGCATTTTTCAAAGCTTTCTTTTGTTCCAAGCTCATAAATGCGAAATATTAAGTGGCTGACAACGAGTTAAAATAGAACTCGTATTGACTTTCTTTTTGTTTACGTGTGTTCACTGGATTTACTTATTTATTATAGAGAGAACACGAAAAACAAAATTTATGGTACTGATACTGATTAAATACTGATTTTTGTATTTATACTGATTTTGCTATTATTTTTTAATATAAATTTTAAATGTGCGATTGTTGTGCATAGTATAGTGTTAAAAATGGAGCGCGAGCAGTGGATTTTAGTATTCAGTAGACAAGAAAACAGCGCGTTCTCCTTATTTATTATAAACGCGTTTTTTCACTTTAATAATTGAAAATATTTAAGATAAAACACCACAGCTATGAAGATTTTTACTAAAATTTAGATATCAATTTAGATATTAATCTAGCAAAAGACGAAACAAAGTTTTAAAAGAACCCTTATATTAAATGAAATATTATAAAGCTACAATAAGTCTAAAAAGTTAATGCTAGAAAAGACTGAAACAAGTCTCTTTAAAACAAGCAAATTAATAATAATTTTTTTAAACTTTAAAAAAAACACCCGTGGATAAATTTTTGCATGCGTTAAAAAGCTATTAATGCGACGATGTTAATTGAGTAAAAAATTTAGTGTTGTTACAGTACTCAGATTTTATTCCAGTACCAGTACTATGCTGGTTGTTCAAAAATATTTCAGTACAGTACCAATCCTTACTTTAGTTCCAGTACAGTACCAGTACTATCCCAACCTCAAATTTTATTTTGAGTACAGTACCAGTATTTTTTCAAAAACCCAAATTTAATTCCGGTATTTTAGGAATTAGTATTAAAGATAAAGTCTATCAGGGTGAAAATAGATGAGGGGTAAAGTAACCACTCTTTTTTTGAGAAAATATCACGTGCAGATAAACACACGACGCAACCAAATAATAATTGGTTACATAATCGCTGAAAACTTTTTTAATTTTTCTCGCTCGCGGGTTTATTGTTTATTTCTTCCTTGTGGAGAGCGGTTACGCAATTAATTTCAGCCTGGAAGACTTCAGCTTTAGTATTAATTCCAGTACCTGAATTTTTATAATGAATGTATTACTCATTGTTTTAAATGTACAGTATTTTTTTTACAATGAGCTATTAGAAAACATTTTTTTAATAGCCTAGGTGTTATTCTTAAAACAAAAAGATTCAGGAACCCAACAAACCATTTTTAACGTTTTTATTTGTGAAAAATTAAAAACAATTATTGCCATGTTGTGGTCGCAACTGTTATTTTATATTTTTAATATTTAAACAATTTTATTTTTTAAAGATCCATTCAAAATTTGTTGCAGGGGTTTATCTTGGGTAAAAATCAATTAAAAAAATTTGATGCCTTTTTTCTAAATTTATTTTTTTAATAAAAAGATTAAATTTTGGTTTTTAGAGTTGGCAATTTTAATTTGGCATAGGTTATCTCAATTCAGGCAGTAGGTTAAATCCTCGCGTCAGTTTTCTAAATAATGTTTTTTTTTTAAATTTTTAATGCGAAATATATGAAAAATAAAAACAACTAAATATATCAAAACAAAACTAAATCAAAACGAGCAAAATTGACTGGGGAATATCTTAAAACGTTTCGTGGCAAAATTGAACTTACTATTTTTTTATAGGACAGTTTGTAAAAAAATTTTTATAGCTTAAACTCTATAATTTGTTACCCATATTAAATTTAAGTGTTCTGTGTATAATATATTGCAATAATATTAAAACAAAATTCAACATCAGAACATTTTTCCTTTTTTTTGTGGTGAAATCTAAGCTAAGCCAAAGCAAAACCTAAGCTAATCCAAAGCAAAATCTAAGCTAAGCTTAAGGTGCGGAGTCAAACTTTTGTTTTTGATTTTGATATTTTTTTGTGAAAACATTACTCTTTCCTCGAATAGCCGGCAAAAATTTTTTCAACAAAATATCTCCAGTGGTTCAGGAGTTATGACCTCCCAAAAATGGCGTTTTTCGACAATTCTGTACGTGACAAACTGCTCAATGGCTATAACAATTTACGTTTTACGTTACAAATTATGCACTCAAAAGAGAGCGGCTATTTTCTACTTTAATTTGATACCTTGATTATTAGGATTGGTGCAATATTTATCGAAATATTGCGTTTTCCGTACAAAAAACACGCAACATTTCCGTTAAAAACACCAAACCACGGCAGTTATTTTGTAAAGTTTGCCCAACCGTCTTTCCTTCACTTCGTGTTTCAAAACACAATATTTCGAGAAATGCTGCACCAAAATTATAACGATCAAGGTATCAATTTAAAGTAGAAAGTAGCCGCTTTCTCTGAGTACATAAGTTGTTACTTAAAGCAATTTTTACGTACAGAATTGTCAAAAAAAAACACAATCTTTGTGGGATGTTTGGACATCTTTGGACAGAATGCCCCCTGGGGAAGAAAATTTTTAATTTAAGAGACTAAAACACACTAGAAAATTTATTTCAAGCTAAAAAGCATTACTAAATGTAGGGTAGTTTATCCCGTTAATTTGAAATATGTGTTTAAAACATTATCAAAAGTCTAATTTATTATTTATAGTAGTTTTATTTCACATGTATGCCTTCAATATTAATAAGCATAACCGATTTAAATTAAAAAACTAACATAAATTATCAATTTAAGCTACCTGTGAACCGGGGAAATTTGTTTTTTTTACTCTTAATATGCTTTTGGAACGCATCAGGAAAGTTTTTGAATTAATAATAAAGAAAAATTTTTTTATTATTTAAAATTTTTTAAGCCGCTAACACGCTAAAACCATTGATTTTGACCGAAAAACTTAATAAAAAGATAATTTA